>JAIKVB010000135.1:1426-40498 GCA_024679045.1 Phytophthora brassicae | reverse complement strand
CGTCGTTTGCCTTCGTGGTCGCCTAATGACACAGGCTACAGTCATTTACTAAGTATGCAGGCGTACGGAATGCAAGCTGCGGGTCGCCTGGATGCAGCTGAGGCTCTGGCGGAGAAGTCGCTGTCCATGAACGGCAATGATCGCTGGGCATGTACGTGGCGGTGGTTTTGTACAAGTTGTTTATTACTTCTCAAACTTACGCATTATACTACTGAATGATTCTAGTGCACACCATGCTTCACGTGCTGGAAGCGCGTGGTAATGCGAACCACGGAGCGAGTTATGCGAACCAGTTTAAAGCTGGATTTGACAATGGTGGGCCGCTAGAGCGTCATCTATACTTTCAGTGGGCATTGTACATGATGGATGTGGGTCACTACGACCGCGTTAACAAGATGTTGGAGGTGAGTATCGCACCGTATCATCCTGACGGTGCACCTCACGCTGTGCCAACGCTGTGCGACGCAACACAACTGTACTGGAGATTACGATTCGCAGGCCAAGACACGACAGAGTTAGGCGAGCATCTCCTCCAGAACTGGTCTGCCGTGCTGCCACCCTCCAGTTCAGATGCAAACGTGGTGTCCAGTACCCGCCTCCACCCTCTAGCACGCGTGCTACGATATGTAAGTACCCCGTTGGTTTGACTTGGCTGTTTGTTTTATCTGAAAATGGTCTTTAACTTTATTTGCACAGAGTATCTTGTCCTGCGTACCCTCCGGTGCTACCCCCTCACCAGAGCCTTTGGTCGCTGAACCTCCTCTTGATACTGGCCGCTTGGAAGCTGCGCTTGGTATCACTCCGTTCCAGTTTAGTTTTTCGTTCTTCCCAGGTATGGTTCTTATTGAAAGTTGACAATTTAGATAACTGTGTGAATAAGGTTAAAAATGCGTATGCTGATGTTTTTAGGCGAGCAGGAGGAGGTATACAACAGTGTGTGCAAGGGTTTCCAGGCTTATGCTGATGTTTTTAGGCGAGCAGGAGGAGGTATACAACAGTGTGTGCAAGGGTTTCCAGGCGTACGCTGAGGTTCGTGAACTTTGCATTTGATTACAAAATTTTCATTTGTTCAATTTACTTTTATTTGTATCTTGCCACAATGCAGGCCCGATTCCAAGATGCTACTCAAACATTACTACCAGTTCGTGGAAAGATTGAACTCAATGCAGGCCCGATTCCAAGATGCTACTCAAACATTACTACCAGTTCGTGGAAAGATTGAACTTCTTGGCGGAACCGACGTAGATCAAGATGTAGTGGAACAGCTTCTCATTGAATGGTACGATTCTCTTCTTCATAGTAAGCTTCTTTTGGCGTCTAATATGCTGTGATGTTAATGTTATACAGTGCTAGTAAATGCGACGATCTGCGGCTCGCCAAGCTTCTCCTCAACGAAAGGTATGTTTCTGAAAGAGTATTTATCAAAGTCTATCTTCTAATTTGTGAATCTCTCTTCCTTTAGGCTGAGTGCGAGACCGCAGAGTGCGCAGTGCTGGAACAGTTACTCGCGCATATCCGCAGCCATGGGTGACGCGTCCGCTGTGCGTGACGCGCAGGGTATGAGCTACGTGCTGGGTTTGGGTCAAGGCGGCAATCAGACCTACTAAGTGTTCGAACTGGAGAAACCCTCCAGGTGTTTTTCACAACCAGATGCAGCAGATTTTGCTTTGCATGCTCTCTCCTGGCCACATAGACTTTATTTCTAAAGAAAATGCAAGTGTGCTGCAACTACAACATGCAACATGCAATGTTAACAATGTAGCCATTTGTTATGGTACACTGTACCTTAAAATTTACTTGTGCCGTTTCCACACAAAAGCGCGGTAAGCATGGCATCCAAACGAATTTTGCGTGCGTGCAAGTTACAGGGGCTGGCGCTGCATGCTGACGCACTGCGACGACTCACTGACGAGCTCACCAAGTGCGTTCGTATCTTGCACTGATTTCCATCTATTTTGCATCTCTATCCGCTGAGTAGCAGCGTCAGAACAATCCCTCGAAGTCGCCAACGGTATGTCTAATTTAACGCTCAATATATCACCTGTTGTATGCAGTGAGTCGTCCTTACAGCTCGAAGATGTCATCTACGCCATCAAGAACAACATCGACCGCAGCAAGAGTGCGTATCTACTCTAAAGTGCTTTTAAAATGTTTAAATCTCTCTGTAAATGACTAATACCAATACATTTGTTCGTAGTGACGACGTCTGTTGTGACGCTGGAGGCTCTGGAAAGTGCCTTGGACACACTTTTGGCCGTCTCGGCTGATAACGATTATGAGCAGATCCAAGTTTTCGGAGCGTTCGACACGCCGAGGTTGCATTTTAACTCGCACAATAACTCGTACGAGTTGAAAGCAGACGTCCACCGCCGACTGCATGCTGGTCCAGAATCGAGACTCCAGCTGCTTCGAGATCGCTTCATGTCTGTGGATCTTCGTGTGAAGCGGAATCGACTCTTTGCACCGCCGTCGGCTGCCGTTGCGAATACTACCGAGTACATGGAGGTTCAATTTACGATGTGTTTATGCTGCTGCTGATGATGGTGGAGATTAAGAGCTTTGTTATGGTGTTGTTTTGTTAAGTTGTCACGGATTGAGTCGCTGCTTGGGGTGACGGGAGTGCGACGTGTGGTTGGTATGCTGGGGCAGGATGAACGCAAGAGAATGTACCTGGAAGACTTTACTTCGCGGATTGTTGTTGACCTTACAAACGCAGCCTATACAGACGGGCTTTTTACCATTAACTGTGTGGTTCTGGTAGAAGGAGAAGTAATCGATGATGTGCTTCACGTCCAGGTAATTGTTTGCTGTTGCAAAAGTCTGAGGTTGTGAGTTGGTGCTAAGTTTTCTTGTTGGTTTTGTGTTGCTCATGGTATTTAGTCAATGGGTTTCCCTCCACCAGAGACAAAGGAGGCATCTTTGGAGGTTCTTGGTGGTATTGATCCTCTTGGTGTGGAGGTATCGTCGCAGCAGCGTGAGCAGATTCGAGCATTAGAAGCTGGCGATCACCATGCCACATTCATCGTGCTGTCCGATGTGCACCTGGACGACCCACAGGTGATGATTAAACTAGATGAGTTGTTCCAGGGACTCGAAAGCGTTCAGCCGACATTGTTCATCCTAATGGGCGATTTTATGGCTACATCTATCGGTGGAGGTGCCGGCTCCAACTCATTACAAGACATGCGAGAATATTTGGAGGAGCTCGGAAACCTCATCTTGAAGTACCCTGGAATCGCAGAGAATTCGCGCTTTGTCCTGGTGCCTGGTCCTAATGATCCCGGTTCATCTCGTGCCTTCCCACGCCACCCGGTACACACAACAAGCGTTTCTATTCATTCTTGGTACTTGGTACTAGTGAGAAAATACTAACTGATCGTATTGTACACAGCTTCCTGATCTATGCACACGTGAGCTTGTCCGGAAGGTGCCCAACGTCACATGTAGCACCAACCCGTGCCGAATCCGCTACTACACACAAGACATCGTGATTTTCCGTGATGATCTCCAGCAAAAAATGCAGCGGCATGCCATTCTACCACCGATGCCGAGTGAGCAAGAAGAAGCGGCCATGGAGGAGAGCGAGGAGGTCGGCCAGTCCGTCTCTCATCAGACTGACATTTCCAAGCATGTACGATGCTGTGTCTGCGTGATTGAAAGCGTTGTTTCGTGCAGTAGTTGACACTGTTCATGTCTCGTGGTTTGTATTGTTGATGTTTCCAGTTGGCTAAGACGGTCATTGACCAAGCGCATTTGTGTCCGCTACCGTTGATGGCAAACCCAATTAATTGGGACTTTGACTCATCACTGCAGCTCTTCCCAGCCCCAGACGTGCTTATCCTCGGTGACTCGACTGAACAATACCAACTTGGCTATTCATCTGTGGGCGTTTTCCACCCAGGTCCGTTCCATGCAGACTACTCGTTCGTCTTCTACCGCCCAAGTACTAACACGACGGAATTCAGTCGCGTTGAATGAGTTGAGGCTTAGGAGCTGGTACCAGACTTTTTGTTTAAAACAAGTCAAATTAAGCGATGTTTTAGACCCATCTGTGACTTGATATCCCTACAAACATCAAGATTAACTACTGTTACCTATGTTTTACTACGTAGTATTAAACTTTTTACTATAGCGGATAGGGCTTTTTCTTATTAGTGCCATCCATCGTCATTTTTCAATTAAGAGATGCGGCGCCGCCACCGGCAGTTCGGCCTGCCGAATGCGAACCAGATCCTGCTGTGTCTGGCTGTGTGCGTGCTACTGTTCTTCGCGCTGTTGCGCCGTCATTGGCTCGAATTTAGCGACGATCCGGAAGTGCACGCGTCTCTCATGAGTGTTTTCGTGGTGGGCGACGGGACCACCGACTCGATCTCGTGGCAAAAATTCTGCGCCGATGACTTATTCAAACTCAACGTGTATGGGCATAATTTAGTGCGAATTAACCTTTATTTATTTGATTTGACTAAAAGAATGCTACTGTTCTGTTCAGCCCTGGCACAAATAAGACCGTGACAGTCGTGGATATGCAGGATGGAGCAGTTTTGTGTCACAAACACGCAAATGGAGAATTGATACCAATTGTGATGATTTGGATACTGGCGTTGGGACTCAGTTGTGCACTATTGAGCACACTCATTGCAGTGTATTTGCAATTGACCAATCCATCGAGGGAAGTGGTTTTTTGGGTCGGTATACTGCCTGGTCTTTTGCTGTTTGCCACTGGTACGGATGGACAGTAAATTTTATGAAGACGTTGCTGTGATTTACTTGCTAACAAGTAGTTTTTTTTTGCAGGAGTCTTGGGGTCAGCGGCAGTGGTTGTGTGGCAGAGGTTCTACATGAGATTTGATAACGGAGACTGCTTCAGTATCACCATTTCGGCGACTGTAATCGCATACGCGGCGGCGATCTCCATGGTAGTGCGCTGGCGTTGGGTATGTTTCTTCATACTGTTCTTTTGGTGGTGATGTAATAGGACAGTAGACTTAAACTTTTGGTGCTGTTCGAACTGTAGCCTGGTATTTGTGCGGTGCCAAATGAGCAGCAAGATTTGGGCTCGCGCTTGTACGGTGATCATCTGCCACGACGTCCAGGACGTCGACGAGGCTCTGAAGCAACAGCTGCAACAGTGACGAGCACACCGGCACTACTGGAGACGGCCACAGTTCCACTTACGCGCTGACGGACGTAGCTGTGTGATTTTCCAAAAGAAGTTGTAGGTGGTGGATTCGCATTCTTACAGTAAATTAGACCGAGATAACGCTTATTTAATGATCAAATGGACGTAGGATGATGCATGTTATACGATTTAAATCCGGTGACTTCGTAGTCTAAGCATAGCAGCTCTATAGACTTCACTTACTCGCTCTCGTCTCCACTGTCAGCCTTCAGTTTGCTCAACACACGACGAGCGTACTCCCCAATGACCTTAGCATCAGCAGCACTACTGCGCAAATACTCCGCCTGCGTCTCAGGACGCGAGTGCACCTCGAGCAGATAAACAAGAGTACGCTCAGCAGGCAGCTTCACGGCCATGTTGTTGCTCTTAATAAGCTGGAAGACAGCAGGCACAAGCGTATCAAGGTGCTCGCGCGTTCGCTCCGGCCAACGCTTAGCACTCACCTTCACCACGCGCAGCGCACCACGAATCACATCCTTGTTCTTGTGCGTCACGCCCTCCACCAGCACCGGTACAACAGTCGCAATATCCCCCACGCTCTCCTGACGCTTTACTACAGCACCAAGCGCTTGAAGAGCATAGTTACGCACAGCTGTCTGTTCATCCTGTGCCAAAGCAACAAGCGTAGCAGTCAACGGCGTTGTCACATCTGCAGTCAGCAGAGCCGAGTGCTTGTGCAGCACCAGCTCTGTGAACACCGCCGCACTCTGGCGTCGCTGCCACGGCAACGCCTGCAGGTCGTCTCCTGCCACGTTGGCCAAACTGTACTGCAGTAGCTGCTTCTGCGCCGCCTCCAAATCGTTGCTCGCAGTAGAAGCCACGCAGGATGCCAGGCACTTACTAGCACCGTCACGCAGCGGATCTTCACTGGACTCGAGCATCTCCTCCAGGGCGTTCTCCAAAGCGCTGCGGCCAGCAGCAGACAGCTTATCACCAACTCGCTCCACAACAGAAGCAACAGCCTCAAGATTAGCCTCACGCACTCCGCCCGTCGTGGTTCGCAAGCGCTCCGTGAGCTCCGCCAGTAGTGGTTCGACACGCGGGCTAAGCGTAACGAGTAGGCTTAACGCCGAAGCACCACGCGCACGCACGTCGACAGCCGTGTCGTTCAGTGCCTTGACGAACGTAGTCTGCAGCTGGGGAAGGAATGGTTTCAGAGCCACCCCACCCTTCGTCAGAATTATCTCCAAAGTCTGGAGAATGGCTGCCTTCACATGACCCGGGAAACGATCACCAGCAATACGAATAAGTGGACCTGTGAGCTTGATCAAGTACGGACGAAGAGCCGGAGCGCTGCTCAGCTCCACAAGCTCACCAAGACCAGCAGCCGCGCTCTGGCGCAGCTCCGGGGACCCGTTCATCAGAGCCCACTGGTAACTTGGCAAGAACGGCTCTAAACCCTTGGGAATGCAGAGACCTGGTAGCAGATATTCACCGTCGCCTACGCCACCCTTGCGGTGACGCGCGTCACTGACCATCGAGTTAATGGACTGCCGAATGAAGTCCAAGTGCTGTGCAAATGGCTCCGGCTTCGTAGTCACGTTCATTCCCTTCAGAGCCGCCGAAGCTGCACGAACCACAGCATCGTTCTGATCGTTAAGGTGTAGCACAATCTGCTTCAGGTACAGCGGAGCTTGGTCGTCGTATGGCACCGTCGCGTTCGAGCAGAAATCACCCACAAGCTCGAACGCCAAAGCACGATCCAGTGCACTCTCACTTTCGCAGTACTTGCAAAGTTCGATAGCCAGCCAGTGCACACCAGGCGCCTCCACGCCCAGCACCACGTCACGCAGTGCGCGCTTAATTTCGTTTGCCAATTCAGTCTTAGTAGCATCTGAGCTGGTATCTTCCAGTAACTCAACATGCTGCGCAAAGAAGGTGGCGAAAATACGCTCCACTTGAAAGTGAATGACAGCTCCAGTAGCTTGAGCCACGCGCGATACAGCGCGCGCTGCTGACGCAGTAACTGGCTTCGCCAGCAGACGCGGGATCAAGTACGGAAGGATTTCGCGCGATTTCACACGCAAAATCTCCTGCAGGCCAAGAAGCGCGCGCTCCTGTTCTTCGTTCGACGAGGAAGAGTGAATACGCTCCAAAAGCATCGGTACAGTTTCATCAATCGCGCGGTAGCCAATGCCCTTGTGCAGGACATCGAAAGCGTGTGCAGCCGAGGCTCGAACGTCTGCCAGTTCGTCACAAATACCGTCCAGGACGGCATCAACGAGCGTGTCCACGTAATCCTCGATCTGCTTTTTCGTACAACAGTCAATGACTTCTGACAGTCCAACGCAAGCACCCTGGCGCCGACCAACAGGGAGGGATGGCGCCAAACCAGCACGCAAAATGGGCACAACCTCGGGGAGCACATGCTCGCCCAGCTTACGCACGATTTCACCAAGAGTGCGGCCAGCCATGGTTTGCTTCTCCATGTTGTCACCGGACAACGCCGACACGATAGCGTTCATGAGCGCCTCCAGAATTTGGCGCAAGGTCTTGGGTGTGTTAGCAACCACACTCTTCCAGACCTGCAGCGCACTTTGGCGCACCACCGCAGAAGTATCCGAGCGGATCATGTACAGTGACGCCAAGATGGCATTGCGGCGCTGCATGCCCAGCAACTTAATGATGGCGCGGTCACCAGCAGCGCTACCAGAAGCCTCGTCGTCATCGCCATCATTGTCTTCACTAGCAACGGCAACGGCGCGCGTGCCACTTATACGGTACATGAGATCACCCAGCAGCATGACAGAGCTCTGGCGAATACGCCAGCTATCATCGAACAGACCAGCCTCCAGACTCGGCAGCAGATCGCGCGTGTGCGTGAGTGCATGTGCGTTGACCACAACATGTCCGGAGTGCATAGCAACGTCACGCACGGACTCGGCTTGGTCGCTGAGACCTGCCACAACAATAGGTAGCGCTTCGCGGAGGAATATCGAGAACTGCTTACCAAGAGCAGGCGGCAAGAAGGCCATAACCCACAAAACACCTTCACGCACAGAGTACTTGGGATGGCGAGCCAGCGGCAAGATATCGTCTCGCATGACACGCTCCACGCGTTCAAGGCCAAGCGCAACCACAACTTCACACAAACCTTGAGCAGCACCAGAGCGCTCCACAGGACCAACTTCGTCGTCTTTCATGGCCTCCAATAGCCATGTCAACATATCAGCAAAGTGGCGCTCACCAAGACCCTTAACCAATTTACCTAGAGCTTTAGCAGCAACAGCACGAACCTCAGGGATCGGATCCATGAGCTGAGACTTCAGACTCGGCAAGACCGTTTCCATGTAAGGCACCAGATCCTTGGCGTCGTTAATCATGGAGCACATGCTACCGACAATGAGAGCAGCCTTCTTCTTAGCATCACCAGCACGATCCTTCAGTCCACGCGTAATGATCGGCATCACAAGTGCCAGTGATGGAGCGTCAATTGAGTGCTGGAAGGACGTAGACTGCAGCTGCTGAAGGGCCTCAGCCGTGTGGCGGTTCGGGTCTTCAAGAGCATCGAGCAACACCTTGGAGATCGTAGCAATTTCGGGGTTGCGCACCACAGAACCCACATCACGCAAAGCGCTTTTACCAGCCTCGCGAACCTTCGGGTGTGAGTCAGTAAGCGCTGCCATCAGCTTGGGCACCACCAGAGGTAGACAAGAACCTAGCTGCCGTGGCGCACAGTAGGCCATAGAACCCAAGATCTGGATACCCGACTGCTTCGTACGCCAAGCACTTTCTTCAAGTGCGCTCAAGAGCGATGGCAGCACCAGCTTCACACCGTGAGCCGATAAATTGGACATGATGCCCTTCGCAGTGTGGCTAGCTGACTCACGCACTTGTGGGCTAGCATCAGCCGAGCATTTGAGCATCACCGGTAGGATTACGATAATGTAAGGCTCAAACAGCAACCCAAGACGCTTGCTCATGCACTCGAACACAAGCATGGCACCTTGACGAGCGTTGGCACCATCAGTCTTCATGGATTCTTCAAGACGAGGAATGATGTTGTGGATCTTCAAGGTGGAGATACCAAGACCCTTGACAACAGCGGAAACTCCGTAAGCTGCACCCATACGCTCGCCAAAAGTCTCGCTTTCAGTCACACTCTTGAGCAGATTGTCCAGAATACTCGTACTGCGCGACTTGACGGCACCCATAAGCGGAGACAGACACGTAGCGACTGAGCGCTGCACAGATTCGGAGGGAATACTCAATGCTTCAAGCAGAGAGTCCACAATGGACGACACCTTCGGATCGGTCGGAGCCATGTGTTTCGCTAGTGAACCCAAGCAAACCACCACACCTTCACGCTGATGATCATAGATGGACAGCGCTTGCTTCCGCTGCTCCAGCAAGTCCTCTTCCTGTGCAGCCATATGGGTTCCAATCCTGGCCTTCTTTCCGCCGCTACGAGCCGAAGAAGCATTCGGTGGAGCCGTAGTTTCGAGGAAACGCTCAAACATCTCGAGCAATGGCGTCGTGTTTGCACCTCCACCGAGCGAGGCCACTGCCTGTACTCCAGTCTTGCGCATTTGCGACCGCACTTTTGCGTTTGAATCGCCGAGCCCATGCTCCATCACGAAGGTCAGCAGCGCCATGGTGTTAGCGTTGGACATCCCCTCCGGACCAACAATTTCCGCCGCCTTCTCCAAACACAAAGCAACACCCAGACGAGGGCACATGGTGCGAGTATCTTCGTCCAGTTCAGCAATCTGCGCACCAGGGCGGCGAACACTAGGAATGCCAAATTCGTCCTGGCGCTCCATAGGTTTCGGCTGACTGCTCAAGAATTGGGTCTTGAGGTTGTTCAGCAGCGGCGTCACGGACTTCGGGAACTGGCGCATACCGTCGGCAAGAGCGAGAGATGCGCTTTCACGGACACTAACATGAGTGTGGTTCAGCAGCACAAGCAGTGGGCCCGCGAAAAGCGGCGTGACCGTAGCTCCTGTAGCGTCCCAAACCTGTTTGGCAAGGACACGGTTCTTCTCCTCTGTATCAAAAGTGCAGCAATACAACCGGCTGATCAGCAATGAGCTAGGCTTAGCGTTCCGGAACTCTTCTCCACCTTCTTCGCTCTGGACAACATTCAGCAGAGCAGTCAGGACGTCACCACGGGCGCTGGCGTGCTCTGAAAGCAAACCATCATCGCCGAGCAAAGGAGTCCATTCACTAGCAGTTAGTTCGGGTCCCATGCACAAAGAAGTGAGCAGCTTGTCAGGCGCAAGGTCTGGGTTGGTGATCGGCAGCGCACTCCTTGTAGCTTGCTGGGATAGTAGCAGCAGAGATAGCTGCAGCATGTCACGACGGAGCAATCGTTGGGATGCCACATCGCCGACTTCTTCCTCTTCTTCGTCCGGGATCATACGTGCGTGAACGGCAAAGAGAGGCAGAGCCCATCGGCGTAGGTCTGGTGCAAATCGAAGCAAGTCACGCAGCACGGGGAACAGCAGATGAAGTGTCGGTGGGGGGATGAGGTTGGATGGTGCATCAGCATCAAAGTCTGCCTCGCTTTCAAACTGGAAGCCGAATACGTGCTCCATGAATTCAGTCAGCAAGCGAAGAAAAACTGCCTCCATATCAGCGATGCGGACTGCCTTAGCCTTGTCAGAGGTGAGCTGGTCCAGCTCAAGGACGATGCGTAGAGCGCTAGCGACGTCTTGGTACTTCGTGCGAAGCAGCACTGGGCTGATAGACTTTGCCAGGGCTACCAAAGCGTTGTTTGCCTCGGAGTTAAAAAGTGGACACGTGAAAAGTACGCGCACTGAACGAAGCAGATACGGCAACGTCGGGTGTAGCTCATCCGGGCGTGAGACTGCCAGCATGGTAACGGCTTCCAGCACAGCAGACACAACACGGTGGGATTCCTGGACTTTCAGGCGCAGCTCCTGCTGTTGTTGCAGTTGGGCCTTCTCTTCAGCGGTGTATTCCTTCTTCTGAGCCCCCTGCTCCGCTCGCTTCTTACGCTCCAATTCCTCACGCAGCTCCTGTTCCCACTGCTCGTCTTCATTGCCCCGACGTCCTCCACGCTTACTTCGGGTGCTGGTATCTTCCTCTTCTTCCTCCTTTTTAGGCTCATACAGCTCATCAAAAGGGGTCTGGCAGACAGCAACATCCTCTGCGGTCAGCGCGCCAATCTCTTCAGAATCAAGACGCTTAGCTAACAAATCCTCGATAATGTCGTGAAGGGCCAAGTCTTCACCTTCACCATTCCCAGCAAAGTCAAGTAGGGTTGACAGGGTTCGTTGAGCGGCTAACCGCTGAAGAGCACTCGCAGAGTACAGTTTGCCGGTCGAAGCATGAGCCAAGAGTTCAACAACCGCCGTCTTGACTTCCTCGTGTTCTTCAATGAAATTGTCAACAAGACCAGCTTCACTTGGGGGTTCTTCATCATCGTCATCATCACTCTTAGGAGCACCACTGGGCGTCACGAAGCATCGACGAACAGATTGCCACTCACGTGCGAACGCCTCAGCTTTCTTGCCTGCAACAAGGTATGGGTGGTGCGCTAGGAAAAGAGCAGGTGCAAATACCTGCATTTTCGTGTCATCCGCTTTGCTGATAAAAACCGGAACAAGAACGCGGAGTGCACGACGGAACACGCTAGCAGGCGGCAGATTTGCCTCCGCCTCCGAAGCAAGTGCGTCAATTTTCTTCTCGAGTGCTGTCACGAGGCCGTAGCAATGGTCCAAAGATGACAAATACAGGGTTTCCACAGCACGCTCAGCACTCTTACGAACGGTAAGACTCGACGAGCACAGCAGCCCCACCATTAAAGCGTACGCCTCGCTAGCATCAGACTGGTGCGATGCCAAGACCCACACCAAAGCGGGGGACATTGCAGCGAGCGCCGAAACCTCTGGTGACTCAGGTACGGGGCCCTGTCGAGAAGTACTCGCCACATTGGCCAGTAGCGTCCTCACACTGTGTCCAACAAACGACGTCGAGCTCAAAACGAGGTCTGCGACACCTTCCTGTGCCATGCGAGCGTCCATTCCACTACTAGCGGATGCAATCGCTCCGGCCACAGCAATAGCTAGCACACCATCGGGGTGCACGATATTGGGCTTCTTATTTGCCTCCTTAATCACTTCAACCACTTCGTCAGCAAAGGGGATCACCGCCGTGGCTCGGGAACGGCATAGCACCGCTAACGCACGGAGATATCCGGTCACGACAGGCTCGGGCTTGTTCTTGAACCCCGCTTTCAGTCCAGCCACTGTAGCCACGTCCAGCTCGTCGGTGCCCGCAAGAGCGAGCCACTTACCAAGTGCCAGCAGTCCAAGGTGTCGGGTCTGTTCATGAGCCTCCTTGCCCACGGCCTTAAGCAGAGACGCAATGGCCGTAGGAGCAAACTCCTTCACTTCGGACGCATCCAACTGGGCCGTTGCGGCGTCAGCCGCCTCGTTTAGCACAGCGGACGCGACTTCGCGCTGGTAGAACTGTGCGAGAATGCCGTGTTTTCCATCAAGCAAGGCACTCATGGCTGCCACAAAGTGCTGCATGTGTTCACTCTGACGGAACGAGCGCGCCAAGGCACCACCGAGCGCAACTGCGAGCGCGCGCACGTCGTCTTTAGACGCGCGTAGCTTGGTGATAAGCACCGACTGGAACACGTCGACCTGGTACCGTCCAAAGTCTAGCGGCGCCGCGTGCACCAGCGCCCCCACAGCTTCCAGTACCGTGTCCGGTGCTTTCCTGAGGATCTTCACCATAGGCGGCATGATCACAGTCTCGAACTGTTCATAACTGAGGCCTTTGAACCGCGCGTCGCCCTTCTTCAAAGGTGCAAAAGAGCGTTTCTTGCTCTCAAAAGCCCAGAAGGCGTATTTGGCCCACAGCATCTCGCGTGCGTCTTGTGTCAGCAATTCACACGAGCTCAGTACGAGCCACAGCTGGTAATGCTGCTCTTCGGGTGCCGCGGACGCGATGACGTCCACGTACTGCTGCAGCAGCGGCTTGCCGTGTTTCTTGAGCAGCTTGAGTAGTGCGGCGCGCGCCTGTTGCTGACTGCGTTCAGAGTCAAATATTGTGGCCTCCAGCAAACAACTCTGAGCGGCCAAGAGGTCAGTGATCCACGCGGCGTCCGTGGACGTCTCGGGGGACAGCGCAGCGTCCAGCACGACGCTCGAGAGCCGTAGAGCGATGACGCGCGCGCTCGCGAAGGACGCTACGAGCGCCGGGGACTTGGCCCGCAACACGTGACTGAATATCTCCGGGAATGATGGTAATTCGGTACAGGCTTCGACCAGCAGTGCGCGCAAGTGGCGTTCCGTAGCGCGATACTGCGAGCGATAGGCCTCGGCCAGCGTGTAGCCGGCCAAACGCTTGAGCGAGAGCTCGCCGTTTTTGGCCTTCTGGATGGTCTCGTGCTGATAGGACTGGATGAAGACGAGTTGGGAGGGACGCAGCACGGCCGCGTCCAGCAACGCCCGGAGTACGTCCTCTTCTTGCGCCATTCTTGACACGTTTGGCGCTTTTGGGGGTCTTTGCCAGCCAATGGCGATCTTACAGTTGTGGAGCAATTTGGAAAAATGAGTGGTTTTTTACATGCTGGATAAGTGTTGGAGCTCAAAGAGCAAAAAGGTCCCGAGTTTTATGGCGGACGCGGGCGGCTTCGCGGCCTTCATGGCGACGGTGGACGGGAAGGATAAGGATCCCCAGGACGAGTACCACTATGAAGAGCAGCAGGAAAAGGAGGCCATGATGAAGAGCTACCACCATCCGATGAAGCAGTGGTTCAGGCAGCGCCCGCAGCTCGAGGTGAGGCTTTAAACCGGATATTCACGTTAGCGTCCAAATATTTTTGAATATTACAGGCTACTAATGTTATTTTTTATGCTTCGTAGACGAAGTATGGCGCGTTCCCGCTCTTCTGGCAGGAGCTCAAGACATGGGAGCCGTACAGAACAGTGCTCAAGGCCTACATCAAGTTCACGGAGCATGGAGAAGACGTCGAGGGTCCGGAGAAGAAGGACGGAGCTGCTGATAAGGATAAGCAAGTTGCAGTGACCGATAAGGCGGACGCACCGCAGACGGCAGAAGAGCAGCCCAAGAAGCGACGCAAAAGTCGCTGGGGGGACCCTGTGGAGCCTACGGACGATAGCACAGGAGAGAAGAAGCGGAAAAAATCGCGATGGGCTCCTGCACCGAGTCCTTCATCGACGATGGCGGGTCTTCTCACTCAGAAGCACCAGCAATCGATGGTGCTTCGCTCACAGCTGGATACCATCAACCTGAAGCTGAAAACTGTGGAGATGGACGCAGCGCAAATCGAGAAGGACCCGAACCGGTCGCCGTCGCCTCCTCCGCAGTACGATTCGACCGGAAAACGCACCAATACACGTGAAGTGCGTATGAAAGCCGCATTGGAGAAGCGCCGGCGTGAGACGATCGACCAACTTGTGAAGGTGAACCCGTTGTTTCGCCCACCAGCAGATTACACCCGCCAGAAACTGAACCGCAAGATTTACATTCCTATTAAGGAGTACCCTGGGTATAACTTCATTGGTCTGATTATCGGACCGCGCGGCAACACGCAGAAGCGCATGGAGCAGGAAACAAATTGCAAGATCGCTATTCGTGGCAAGGGCTCTGTCAAAGAGGGCAGCAAAGGCAAAAAGTTGAACGCCGATGAGAATGACGATCTGCACGTACTTATCACAGGCGATAACGACGAGAACCTTGACAGGGCGGCAAAGGAGGTGCAGAGTCTGCTGGTGCCGGTTGATGACGTCAAGAACTCTCACAAACAGAAGCAATTGCGTGAATTGGCTCTCATCAACGGTACACTCCGAGACGATGACTTCTGTCATATTTGTGGCGAAAAGGGCCACCGACAGTGGGAATGCCCGAACCGAGACGCTCATCGTACGTACCTTATTGTTATTCTCGCATGATATCACTGCTCATGTTCACTGATGTATCTATTGTCCTTACTGTGTTTTTGTAATGGTGGTGTGGTAACCGAGACGCTCATCGTACGTACCTTATTGTTATTCTCGCATGATATCACTGCTCATGTTCACCGATGTATCTATTGTCCTTACTGTGTTTTTGTAATGGTGGTGTGGATACTGTCCGTTTTCCAGGAACCTTTAAGGCAGTTAACGTGAAGTGCGCCATCTGTGGCGATGCTAGTCACCCGACCCGCGATTGTACTCAAAAGAAGAAATCTGCTGAGGAGAATGCTGCCATCGACAAAGAATATCAGTCATTCATGCAACAATTGGGAGAAGCACCTGCGACCAAGGAGAAAGCTCCCACGTCCACTAGTGCGCAGACATCGGCGGCGCCTGCTGTTACTGCTCCATGGCTGCAACCAGTAAAGACTTCCTCGGCCGCATCGACGCAACCTTGGATGATGCAACAATCGGTTGGTGCACCAGGGACTGCTGGGGCACCGGGTGTGCATACGTCTGGAATGCCTTTGATGGGCTCTACTCCTGCAACGGCTTTCCCGCCTCCAGTCGCACCGGCAGGTGGGTATGAGTACCAAGCGCAGGGCCAGGAATGGGGAGCAGCGCAGCAAGGATGGAATGGTGGGTACAATTCGTATTATGGGGCTTGGGATCAAAATGCGGGTGCCGACTATCAGGCTTATGGGCAACAAAGTGCCCAAGGTGCAGAGTACAATCAGGCCTATGGACATTTTGGTACCCCTGCGAATGGTGCTGGTGATGCACCTGGAGCTAATGGGGCAGATCAGTATCAATACCCGCCGTACGGTAATCCTCCCCAGTAGCGAACTAACTCGTGAGTGCGATGAGCTCAGCCATGGATTGGAATCGAGCAACAAGGTACCACAAATCGAGAACTGCAGGTACGCCCCACCGCTTGAGCCGTGTGGTATGATCGGAATCCATGACAACAGCCAATGCAGAGGGACTAACACGTAGGAATACACAGATTGACTTTTGCTTGCTAATGACGGGTATTGTTGTGTGTTATTGTTGAGCGAGGACTGCGACACCCTCCCGACGCAAGAGGTTCGGCGTTTGGCAGGATACGGCACGGATGAATGGACATGGGAACGGGAGTGTAGAGATCGTGCTTGAGTTAATCTCGCTCGATCAATCGATCAATCTGATTTTATAAAAAGTGATGCGGTTTTTAAACCGATGACTTCCGAAGAAATATATCCTGTCGACTGAGTTGTTTGTAGAGCTCCTGTTCGTGGAAGTATATCAGCGTTGTGCACAGGATATCCAGCAAATTTGCGCGATGCATACCTGCTGGCGGCTGGGATCAGATGCGAAGTAGGTTTCAAGACGCCCCCGAAGGTCCGACAACGATGGCTGTTCCCAGCAACTTCTTACGTTCAGTAGCGCGTGAAAAATATCCTTCCACATGTCGACCTCCCAGTAGCGCTTAAACGCTTTGATGATTCCCCAGTGCGTAATGCCCTTGGCGTTTCGACGCGGCTTCACTTCCATGTACTCACCAAAGAGCATGCAGTACAATGTCCCGCCAAAGGCAAACGTGTCGATTTGCTTTGTCCACGGTCGTTGCGTTAGCATTTCAACGCATTGAAAACCTTTCACATGACAGTTGCCTCTGAACACGGTCCTGTCCGGGTAGAGGCTAAGATCGATAGATCTTCCATAGTCGATCAAGTAGAGGTCACCTGTCTGAAAGTTTTTGTCGTTGTGGGGCTCTTGATAGTTTATAGCCATTTCAGATGAAGGGGTTCCTGGTGTCATCAGCCAGTTGTCTGGTTTGATATCACCGTGGAGAACCTGAGCACCGTGGAGCAGCTCCATGCAACGGAGCATCTTGATGCCGTAGTACACTGCCAGAACTTCCGGAAATGCGATACCCGACTGTAAAAAATGAACGTATGAAAGTGTCAAAGTTGCCCAAGAACCAGTATTTAACAAGATTACCATACCTGCTTGTAGCAGTTGAGGACATCGAACAGGGTGCCAACATGACCCTTGTCCATTATTAACAATGCTCCATTCTTTCAAATGATCGGCAAATGTTAGATCGTCTAGACATTTACCACTCAAACAAGCACGCACCGGAAACAAACTGAGTCCGCTAAAAGTTGGCACAGGAATCTTTTCTTCTTCAAGTCCGTTTTTAATCTTCAGTTTTTTTCTGATCTTGTTCGTGATGTAGAATTCCCAAGCAAGATTCTGGCGCTCCTTTTCGAACTGAACAGCATTTTAACGTTAAGCCGACAACAGGGGATGACTGCAGAAGGCTGTACCTTAATGGCTTTGTTGCCCGTCGTTTTGGTTGCAGTATCAGAAACATTAGCTGAAAATACTTGCGCGTACGATCCTGATCCCAGGACTCCGACGAGCTGAAGAGTTAGCGTAGAGCTAGCCTTGATAACGATTGGTATTTTCAGCTTCCGTCTGGTCGATTGGTTGCAAGGTAGCCGCGGTAATTTTCGTGAATGAAGTCTGACAGCATCAGGTCTCGAGCACAGATACCAGTCGACCCGTCGGTCAAGAATAAGAGATTGCCGATTTTCAAATGTGTACGGGTTCAGCTCGAGAGCTGGTGCAGACGCGTTGCTGTGAGGCTTGGCTAACGTCGTAGTCTGCACCACAATACTTGAGGTAAAAAACTGTTAGTCAGCGCACGACATGTTGCTTGCAGCATGGGTTATATATTATCAATTGCGGATCACACGACGGCAAGTCAGAAGACAAACGAGATCAGGTGATAGCTATACCTCGGTGGTTTCTCCTGTGCTAAGTTGTTGGCGGCACCTTGAATCCAGCGGCTAAAGCATATGCTGTTTGATGAGCAGACAAAATGGCAGGCGTACGTCCTGATAAAAATAAAAATGCTAGCTTGAGAAAGAAGGGCTCCTCTACCTTTCCGCAGGTTTCTTTGCGGCAGCATCCTTTTCAGCTTGCAGGAGAGCGTCCTTGTTTGTTAGACGTCCACTGCGCACCAAATCGTCACGGACGCCGAGTGGCTTCCTTTTCTGGCTCCATGTCTTGTTTCCTGTCTGAGGCTCTTCTTGAGCGTGGTCGCTGAAAATCTGAAATGTCTGCTGAGGCTCTTCGGGAGCGTGGTCGCTGAAAACCTGAAATGACTGTTTTGGAATGGACTCGTTCGGATCTTGCCGCACTGACTGGTCTTGTGTACTTACTGCAACGCTGTCAACAGAGTCATCAAACACACTGAAATGAAGCTTCCTCTCAACAGGGGCTTCCTCCTTCACTTCCTGGACGGTAGATTTTGGCTGTCTTGGTGGGCTGCAGAACATGCTGTTGATATCCTCCAATGCGACACGAGTGTTGATGGTCATATCTTCTGGATCATCGTGGGGCTTGCTAGGCTCAGCTACAATGGACGCGACAGGAAATGTTGTTGGTTTTCGCTCTGTAGGCTTTACTTCATCATCGTGCGTTTTGCTTGGCTCTGCTATAATGGATGCGACAGGAAATGTCGTTGGTTTTCGCTCAGTATGCTTTATGTCAACAACGCGAGGCTTGCTTCGCTTAGCTCCACTAGACGTGGCAGGAAATGCCGTCGTTTTCCGCTTTGTCGGCTTAACATCGTAGGAGGTAAACGATGCCGTGGCCGTCGAGATTGCTGCTGTTGAAGTTGCATCAGAAGCCGAGTTTATGCCGATCGACACCCCTTCAAGAACTCGACGGTCACGCTTGCGACGTCGGTCAGCAGCCTGCTTAAAGGCTCGTGCTCTGAGTTCTTCGAAGGAAATTGCTTCACCCGTTTCGGATGTGAGCTGTCTGACATCATAACATGATTTTTCCACTTTGCGCTTCTGCGAGCGAGCTTTCTTGTCGCTTGCCGTGCAATTCTTCAGCGGTTCCTGTGCAAGCATTTCCTCCTCTGTGGCTACTCCATCGATTCGCTGTCGCAGTGTTTGAGAACGATGTGTCAGAGGGGTACGCCGTTTTTGTTCGTTCTCAGGCAACGAAAACTCATCATCCACAAAAACCTGTAGGGGGCTTGCATCTGGCTGTCCACTAATCATTGGTAAAGGGCGACGTCCAGGTGGTCGGTCAGCTAGGACTGCCTCACGTTGGGCAGCTGGGTTCCACGCACTCGGTGCCAGCTCATTTTCCTTGTCCTGTTGATGCATGGTGCCGAGCTTTTTCCAGCCGCCGTTACCGTCAAAGGGGTCAATGGAGTGTCCAACAGGGTCCTCGTAAACAATAAATACCGGTTTGTGCGAGTTCACTTGTTGGACACGCTGGGCCCGAGCAGAAGCTTGGTGCTGGTGAAGCTGCTCGCGTTGTGCATCATTCAGTTCCAAAGTTCCATACGCCGACAAACTCTCAAGAGCACGGCGATGGGTTACCTCATCAACGTCGGTCTCCTGGGTCATCTTGAGCCACTGGCGGCTCATGCGACGCTGGAATTCCTTGTATTTTCTCTCCAGCAGATCCTGCGGCTCAGCGTTCCTACAACGACAAACAGATCATAACGAGAACAGCGACAATTAAAACTCTCTAACCTGTATTCGCACAATATGTGAGGATACGTACTTCTGGCTGGCCTTTAAATAAATCTTGTGCGCTTGAGGGTAGTTGGCCATGGTCTCCAGTACATAAGCCCATCCGATGTAAAACAGGGACACGTACTCACCAATTTTGTTCTGATACAGGTACTTGAAAATGTCTTTCGGGTTGGACACCAGATCCGCCTACCAAGTTCACAAAACAACGTCAGTATGTCCCTCAATAGGAAAAAACAAAATTAGGCACTCACGTATTGAATCCAGAGACGTATGTAGTGCATGTCGTTCCTGTACTTTGGCTGGTCCTTAAGCTCACGCGTGCACTTTTCCAGCACTTTAAACTTTTTGCGCGTGTCCTCGGGCATCTCGACCTCAAGCCAACCCACGTACTCTATCCAAAGTGCGAGTGGGTCTTCACCGGTGTAGGATGCGATGGCATCTTCTTTGACCTTCACCTCTTCCTCCAGCCGCAGCTTCGTCTGGAATGATTCGTGAGCTCGAAGCGCCTTGTTTAGGTCCGTCACGTTACGACCGCGTTTGAGCGGCATGACGTTTTCCTTGGACGTCTCCCACTCGAAGTCGTCCGCCGTGCGCTTGCGGCTGAAGGGCGCTGCGTCCGAGAGCGCTGCACGATCCGGCACGGATCTCGTCATGGATGTCGTAGGCTCTGCAGTCCTCTCGTGCTTCCTGCGCGCTCTGCTTCCTGCCTGTCGCGATCGTCGCGCGCTAGACTTGGATTCTGTATGGCAAACCAATGCGCACTTTCGAGGGGTAGGGAAAGACCATCACTCCTAATGCATTTGATTTAAAATTTGAAATTGCCGCCAAATGTGAAGGTAGGCACCTCGGTTCTGCGACATAATTATGATTCAGTTGAGTGACATGATGCGGCGTGTTCAAGTACCGGTAAACGCATAATGCGTGGCGGTTAAGCAAATGTGAAGGTAGGCACCTCGGTTCTGCGACATAATTATGATTCAGTTGAGTGACATGATGCGATAGACGGCGTGTTCAAGTACCGGTTAAACGCATAATGCGTGGCGGTTAAGCGGGCTCGATGGTGACGAGCTGCATTGTCCGCCTCCAGCTTTCTGGCTCAATTCCCTCTTCGCTGCAAACATACAGTGTTTTACACTGTAGCCAGCTTGCTCCTTGAAGCACGCGCCACCGGTAATCAGCGTGTTGGGAAGGAAACGGGTGGGCGGGTTTGGTTGGTGAGCAACCCGCCCATCCTAATCTATGATCCGCTACAACCGTCAGAGCCGCCACACAATTCAATAGACAGTCAAAAACACAATGAGCCTAAAGTTGCAGGGAGCTTTCACCGCGCTAGTGACGCCGTTCACGGAGGACGGCAGCGCCGTCGACTACGCGAAGCTGCGCGAGATCGTGGAGTGGCAGCTACAGGAGGGCATCAACGGCCTCGTACCCGTACGTTGCGATTATATCTCACTCACCATTGCTACATGTACGAACCTCTCCTGCTAACCTACAACATCCTGATTACAACAGATGGGAACGACGGGCGAGTGCCCAACCGTCTCCCACGAGGAGCACGACCGCGTAATCTCCGAGGTGGTGGCCACGGTCAACGGCCGCGTGCCAGTGATCGCTGGCACGGGCTCCAACAGCACCGCTGAGGCTCTGCGTCTCACCCGTGCGGCCAAGGAGCACGGCGCCGACGCCTGCCTCGTTGTTTGCCCGTACTACAACAAGCCCACACAGAAGGGATTGTACGCTCACTTTAAGGCTGTGGCCGAGGTGGGTCTGCCCGTGGTGGTCTACAACATCCCTGGCCGGACCAACGTCAACCTGACGCCGCAGACCATCGCTGAGCTGTACAAGCTGCCCAACATTGTTGCCATTAAGGAGTCCACGGGCTCGCTGGACCAGGCCATGGAGATTGCCGCTCTGTGTGACATCACAATCCTGTCGGGTGACGACAACTTGACCCTGCCACTTATGGCCATGGGTGCCACCGGTGTCATCAGTGTGCTATCCAACGCAGGTAAGTACCAATTATTGATGCTGATGGTACTATTGGAATCTGGAATTTGACGTGCTTCTGAATGACTGCTGTGTTTAACAGCCCCCAAGAAGGTGCTGGCTGTTACGAACTCGATGCTCGAGGGAGACTACGCTTCGGCTCGCAAGGCCGCTCTGGAGAACGTACGTTTGGCTCTTGATCTATAAAGTTTATAGTACTTACTCTCGTTTCTGTTTGATTGCGCGTACAGATCTTCCTCGTCAAGGGACTACGCTTCGGCTCGCAAGGCCGCTCTGGAGAACGTACGTTTGGCTCTTGATCTATAAAGTTCATAGTACTTACTCTCGTTTCTGTTTGATTGCGCGTACAGATCTTCCTCGTCAAGTCGCTGTTTAGTGAGGCTAACCCGCAGCCCATTAAAAAGGTGCTGCAGCTTATGGGCAAGTGCTCGGCTGCCGTACGCGCCCCACTTGTGGAGTGTGAGGACTCGACTATCGAGAACCTCACGAAGTTGGCCAAGGAGCACAAGCTTATCTAAGCACGTGTAGAAGCTTGATGCAGTTATGGCTACATTTAGTAATTCAAGTTGTGCCAAATACATGCAAAATGCGAGTGTAATTGTGTGTGTATTGCCATTTACGACCTGAGAAGAAGTGAACAAAGTTGTTCGAGGTACAAACCTTATACTACTAACATTATATAGGGCGTACTGATACGTACGAGAATAAAACCACAAGTCTTACTCACTCGTTCAGAACTTCTTCCTTCTTCTCTAGCACTGGCAAACCAAACGACAACTATCAGGCACTTTTCGTCTAGTACCTGCTGGAGCGGTCCGAGTCAACGCTGAAGCCGCTGATAC
This sequence comes from Phytophthora brassicae, assembly GCA_024679045.1. Taxonomy (NCBI): domain Eukaryota; phylum Oomycota; class Peronosporomycetes; order Peronosporales; family Peronosporaceae; genus Phytophthora; species Phytophthora brassicae. The sequence goes on along the minus strand of JAIKVB010000135.1, from coordinate 18,024 downwards.
GCGATCCCTCGCGGCTGTACGAGGACACGCCAGAACTGTACGAGTCCACAGACGAACGTGAAGCTCGGAAGCCGTACGAGTCGACGGACACCTCACTTTGGAGTCGCGAGCTATCCAACGCTTCAGAGAAGCCCGTGGCACGAGAATCCTCAGTCGTACGGTATTCTTCGCTGAAGCGAGGGTCCACAGTAGATTCCTCCGTTGGACGGTAATCCTCAGTAAAACGCGACTCAACGGTAGGACGTGACGCCATCGAGAAGCCAATGTCGCGGTTGGAGTCACGGTCGCTCATTCCGGTGATCCTGGAGGTATGTTCTTCAGAGAGTCCGCTGACGGTGCTAAAACCGCCCATGCTGCCAAATCCGCGGGCCTTCAGCTCGGCCTGTTCCATCGAGTCCAGACGGGAATCCATGTGCGAAGACTCCGAGTCATGCCCCTTCAGGTAATTGTTCTGTCTAGCCGACACAACCGAATCACCGAAGTTTGACATGGACGATGCTTCACTTTTGGCGCCACCGGCACGGTCCGACATGTTGCTCGAGCGATAAGGGTCAATTTCTGCTTCGCTCTGGCCGTAGCTCACCTTGTCCGAGTAATCATCCGGGTCCAAACTGCTTCTCGGAAGCGAGTGCATTGAGTTGCCATTGCTAGAGTTCATCTCCGAGCCACGCACCGCTGACGCCATAATGGCAACAGATGACTCCTCACTCATCATGTTAACAGTGTTTTTGTCGTTGTTGCGAGCCGAAATGTTCGCCACATATGTGAGATCAATTTTGCCGCTACCACCACCATGTCCATGGAGACCGCTATCATCCATGTCGCTAGACATAGAGGGCGAGTTCAGGTCGAAGGCTTTGTTCGTGTTCGTATGCTGCTCTTTGCGACGTCGCATAACGAAGGCAAACCCTACAACACCAACGATACAACAGCCCACTACAGCCGCCAAAATGATCACTCCGTTTGTGCCAAGAAAGCCACCACTGCTGGAAGAAGTGGACGCCGACAGGGTCGGACCAGAAGCTGTCGAGTCCGTCGTGTCGTCCGACGTCGTCGGCGTCTTGGCAGAATCCGTAGACGTCAGAGTGTCTTCATTCTTAGGCGAACCAGAGCTCGAATTCTGCTCTACCGGGCTTCCAGAACCGCTCATCGTGGAGTTCGAGCTACTAGCTGAAGACTCTGAGGCCGAAGAACCTGAGGCCGAAGAACCTGTGGAAGACGCCGATGTTAGCGGCGGAGCAGTGGTTGACCAAGCATCTAAGCTTGATCCACTAGCTGAGGCAGTTCCTACGCTACCTGATGTGGACGAGATGACGGTGTCGGCCGATACGATGCTGATCTTCTTAAACACAAGGTATTCCTCCGCTGCCAGACTGAGCGCGCTGTCTCCAGGCAGAGACACGTGTCCTACAATGACGTAGTCACCAGCCGTGGGCAGCGTAAACGTGTTGGTCTCCAACGCTTTTGTCCCGTCCGTCCCAAACGCTCCGCTGTTGGTTCCGTCAGCTCCAGTTGGAGTTCCGCCCACGTTCGTGGCGCAGTTGGTGCCAGCAGTGCAGGCCGAGAGCTTCGACGTGGTGACGGCACCTGGAAGTCCCGTGGCCTTGTCGATCGCGTTCGGGAAGATGCCGTCGCCCACTTCCTTGTTTGCTGTGGCCGCCCATTTGACGGTGATGAGGTCGTTCTCGTGGAACTCGGAGCCTGTGAGTGTGAGCGTGACGCCCACCGGGCAACGGCCAACGTTGCTGGCCTCGAGCGAGTCAAAATTGAGGGTTCCGACGGCTCCACCCGCAGACGGGATGCCCATACAATAGGTAGTAGAACCGTCTAGCGTAAAGCCCGAGTCGATACTGGCGGCCTGCGCTGAGGAAGCCAAGAGCGCGGCCACCACTGCAAACGCAGTCACGACCTTCATTTTGCTAAAGAAAAATAAGTTTCACAGAGGAAAAGTGGCTGCTATTAACACTGAGGCGGGAGCAGTTTGACGCTGTTCAGCACAAAAGGCCGAGCAATCTGAAAATGAATTAGACTCCCCCAGTCTGGTCGGCGCAGGCAGATGAGAGTCGGAAGACGGGCCTCTCCCTGTAATCCTACGCCTTTACTTTTCGCCACAAAAAGTGCCCAGCTGGTTCTGATGCACAGCACCACATTCTGTTCGGTTGCCCCGAACCGCAAGGAAAACTGAGGCTCGAGTTGCTGGGCCGATACTGTAGTGTATGGAGCACCACGACGGACAAGCATTGCGATTTGGTACTGAATATTGTCAGCCTCGAGTTGACCGCAACGCATAATACCGTCACTGCTCGAATGCCGAAGCAGTTGTCGACTGCTGATTCTGAAGCTATTGTTTAGGTACATGTAACTTTAATATTGCTACAGTTCGTCAGCAATAGTGGTGCGTGGTGAAGTTGCCTTCGCTGTATCCCCACGACCAGGCGACGCCAAGTTGGACAATGCATTTACTTCGTATTATAGAGTGCTAAGCTTGGAGCAGTGCTAAGATCGGCAATATGCAGAAATTCACAGCAATTAACTGCGCAAAACTGCCTTGACGTCGTTGCCAAGCAAGTGAGTAAACTGCATCAAATGCTTTTCACACCACTCGGAACAAGTTGCATAGTTCAGAGATTGTCCCCAAGGTCCGATGTTCGCGACGTAACAACGTTCAAGGTTACAGACGGAACATCTAGATGTAGCCATCCGTCGGCGATTGCACCGAGCTAGCGGGTGCGTATCACTCACAGTCCAGCGCCGCGCGTTACGCAACAAGCTCTTGAAATAGCCCCCAGACTGCCACACATGCAATGATCGTCCTCTAATTTCGCGACCTGGCGGCGAACTGCCGAACAGTATTGCTCACTCTCTTCCACGCACAGGCGTCGCCGATTCGTGGTGCTTTCGCTACAGACTTAAAGGCAGGTGGTTGCGTTACGTACTTCACACCTCGATCCATAGTCGCGGCCACAATACACGACAGCACAATGAACTTGCGAGTTTCTGGAGCGGAGCCCCCCACATTTCTCTCAGGAACATTCACATTCGGCAGGCGGTACAAACCAACACAATGACAGCCAAATGAGAAATATGTATTGTTTTCTTCTGGCTCTGTGTGGGGGGTATCCGGATACTGTACTACCGGTATCCAAAACCAGGATGACATGCAAAAAGACTCCATCCAAAAAATCTTAGTAGAGTATCCTACTCAACACGGATACCAGACTAGCCTATCACAGCACATACCGGTACTATTAATACCGGTAGATTTCTAGTGCGGAGTGGTCATCAACTGCGATTACGTAGGTATATCTTCAAACTCGTTAGGCTTCTCCCAGCTCGTGGCTAGCGTCTCGACATTCACGTAGTACGGGGCCTGGCTCGCCGGGTCAATGTACATGACCCACGCACTTGCGACCCGTTCAGCTGTGGCATCTGACGCCACAATCTCAGTACTGGTAGATCCATCGTTAAGTGTTGGCAGCGTCCACGAACTCGCACCGGTCTGGGTGTTGTAGTAGAACATCTGGCCGCTCGTCTCGTCAAGGAATTCCTCCCAAGCACGAGCCGACTCGAGGGCGTCTGTTATTGCGGCTGGTGCTACGTGTGGCGTTGTTGGGGTAGTGCGAAAAGATTTGTCGGTGAAGTCTTCTGGAGTTGTCAACTGCGTCTCATTCGTGACGGAATTGTAGAACGACTTGCTAGTCGTGTTGTCGACATAGCGTTCCCACTGCGGTTGCACCTTTGTAATCGCAGTTGTCAACTGCGTCTCATTCGTGACGGAATTGTAGAACGACTTGCTAGTCGTGTTGTCGACATATCGTTCCCACTGCGGTTGCACCTTTGTAATCGCATCAGATGGTTCACCTGTGTCGTGGGACGCAAACTCGGCCAACATCATGGAGGTAGGTAGACCACCGGCAAGTTCTGGTTCAGGATTCGACTCGAGCTCAGTTCTCGAGCTCATCGAAAGCGAAGGTTGTTGCTGAAGAACAATCTCTTCAGCTTGTAAACTTGTTCTAATAGACTTGGTATTGGTACCTGATGGATCCACATCCTCTGCAGGTAACACAGCGCGGCCTTCTTGCTCGTTGCGAGACTGGACAAAACAGGTATCATTCGTATGAACTGCCCCCACCAACGTACAACCATCGTCACTCTCCACATCCAAAGTTGGCATCATTTCTCCACTCATATCGTTTGATTCATCAAAGAGGTCGAACGCATAAGCACACGAGTCCTGGCGCCCACATAGCTTTACATCTGCTTTCAACGGCTCCACTTCCTTGATTGACAGTGGTCTCAGTAGCATCTCAACGCCTAACTCACCACTCACTGAGTCTAGCGTACCTTCCTGGACCTTTTCCAAAGCGTTATCAACACCGCTTGCCTGCATTCTCACTGCTGTCTCTACGGTCTCATTCCCAAACATATCGACTGTCTTGACTTTCGTTCTCTTTTTCAGCGACTTTCGTGAGTGACGACGTTTCTTGGCCAACATGAATCGTAGCTGGTCAAGAATTACTCGACGCCGAAGAAAGCATCGATATTGAGCTTGGATCTTGGAAGATGCTCTGTGGTGCTCTGCAGATGGTGGCACCGTAAGATTTACATTGTCGGTGGTTGTCACAGGCTGCTCCGATGTCAGGGCCGCATGATCACCGCTAGTTGAATATTTAGCATTACCGGAGCCTTCCTCTTCAGACGATTGAACCGGATCTGCATCCTCTAAGCTTTTATCGGCATCTGCCACCACCAAAACAAAAGGTAATTCATTACAAAGACTGTCGGAAGTCGCAGCCATGTCATCATTTTCAATGGAATCGTTTGTCATCACCGGATCAACTGTAACGGGTAACTTGCAATCGTTCAAGACTTGAGTGCTTTCGCATTTCAGGAACAACGCAGAATCTTTGTCGTTGTTTCCCTGCTTCTTCAAAGACTTGGAATTATCCTCCACTGGAGCCTCAGCATCCACGACGGCAGCAGCCTTTGCTGTTGCTGACTCTGCTGATAGCAAATGACCTTCAAGCTCGACTTGTTCTCTGTAGGACGGCGGTCGAGTGGAAACACTGTCCGCTTCGAGCAACTTCCGTGATGATAATCGTTTTAAGTACAGCCGGGTTAACTCTCGTTGATGCTGTAAAGGGCTTTCTTCGGCTTGGCCTACTTTGCCGTCGCCAGCAGATACTTTTGCAGGTGTCGTCTCGATTTTTGCGACTTCCGCAGCAATAATTTGACAGAGGGGTCCTTCGCTTTCAACTTCCGCATCTTGTAACTTCTTTGGGGTTGAGCTTTTAGCTCCCAGATTACTTTCGGGCTTGTTCACCTTACGTTTCGCTGAATGGTACTCCCTCTTCGTATCTGGACTCACTGTTTTGGTTGTCACGTGAGTAGATTCTGTTGAGTCTGGGCGGATTTGGTTGTAGCTTGCTGCTTCAGAGTTTGCACTTGGAGTACTTGCTGAATGCAGTAATTCAACTCGATCATTTACTGGGTTAGCAGGCACGGCAGCATGTGAGGTTAGCTTCATTTGAGTTTGCTCTTCGTTAATAAATAAAGCTTTTGTCACTGTTTCATCGAGACCAACTGCAGTGTTTTCTGCGCTAGTGTCACTTAACTCAGCGATGCACCCAGCTGATGTTGGCGGTAGATTTGTTTCCCTATTAAATGGGGTCACTGGTGGCTGAATAATTGCGGTAGTAGGATCGCTCCAGGTTTCGCGATTTCCAGCATGCTTCATGTCTTCAAGTTCGAAACTACTACTAACAGCCCCGTAGGTGTCAGTATTTCCGCAGTTAGGAGCTACTTCACTTGCGTCCGATAAAGCACCTCTACATACGGCGCGTGCATTCTTCAAATCACTCTCCGATTTGTGCTGTAAACTACACGCTAGTACCAGTATATTTTCCCCGCTTTCGGACCTCCCACTTGACGACGTTACGCCTGTACTCGGGTTAGAGTCTAAAGGGAGGTCGTCGGTACCTTCGTGCCCATTCGGTACAGACCGTATTAAAACTTCGGTTTCATTCCCTTCTTCATGTCCCTCCTCCTTACGTAAACAATTCGTAGACTCCAATCCCAAGTCAGCTACAGAGTGTATATCTTCCAAAATGTCGGAAACATCAACGGCTGTATGGACGTCTAGAATGTCCGCGTTGCTTTTGTCACTTGGTCGGCAACTCAGCTCCTGGTATACCTCCGTTCCACTTTGTTCCACTTCCGCAATAGCACTGCCAACGTGCTGCTCAATCTTACGAAATTCCAGGACATTCAACTCCGATGTCATCTCCTGTCCAGCAATCGCAAGTCCATTTTCCACGCCAAACTGAGGGGCTTCTGGTGATATCTGGACACCATATATTTCTTTGGTTGGACTCACCGGGATCTCGGACGCGAGTAACATTTCACTCGAGAGTGGGGTGGTAATCGCCCCTTCTTCCATACTTACGTTTAAACCCCTTGTACACAGATCCACAGGAGTGTACATCACAATTCTCGTTTCCAACTCAATGTCATCACCAATTCCAGAACCAACCAGCGCATTCGTCACATGCCGGCAATCTTGAAGAAGTATGGGAGGAAATTCTTGTTTCACTTGCAATTCTTTTAAACACTCGTCTGACAAAGCCTCTGTATCTTGAAATGATAGCACGCTGTCAAGTTGTTCGAACAAATTTTCGGTTAGGTATCCCTCTTCAATATCCACTGGTTCATTTCTTCCACTTGTTAGATTTCCCTCACTGTGGTCGTTTTCGCGACTATCCAAATCATTTGAATACTCACTACTAAGTCGACCAGATTCCTCGATCCCAGCGGCTCCGGTACCGTTTTCAACAGTCAATAAAAAATCTCCCGAAAAAATATCCTTTAATGGAGATTGAGTTGCAGTTTCCGACTCTACTTGAGACTGTATTTCAGTGCCAGAAAAGCTCAACGCAACACTTGGATGATCATGGCTAGTAGTCTCTGAAATATCACCTAGTGACTCGTTTGTCAATTGGTGTTCCCGTATAGTCAGAGGCAGCTTGAGTGGAGGCACGACCATTCTTGGAGACGCCTTCAACAAAGATTCGGTTGCAACAGCCAACTCCAGCCCAACCACGACCGGCTCTGTCAATGTAGGTTCACGTAAATGTAACTCCATTGCGATATCATTCTCCTGATTCCCTCGCAAGACTGGTGCAATGAGCTCGATTGGTCGGCTTGGAGGCTTTAACTGGTTCACGCTATCAGGGGGGCTTTTGCAAGACTGGTGCAATGAGCTCGATTGGTCGGCTTGGAGGCTTTAACTGGTTCACGCTATCAGGGTTTTTTTTTAATGCCTCCTTTTTCCTCCGCGATTTTTTCTCATTAGCTGTCTTTGCAGATTGCTGTGCCTTTTTCAACTGATCTCGCGCAATCTTTGTCGAGTACAAGTGTTCAGCTGTGTGAGTTTGAAAGGCTTCGAGGACTTGGGCAATTTGTTTTTCTTGTGTCAGATAAACTTCTCCTGATTCCGGAATTATTCCTCTGATAGCAAGCGAACTCGCTGAACCTGATGGTACCCATGGAACTCTGGCCGTCGTAGACACACTTTGTGGACGGTGCATAGAGGGCCCATTTCGCTGTGTTTCAGGTTTCAAGATTTGCTTTACCTCAAGTTGCTTCTCGGACTTCTTCTTGTTCAACAGTTTGTTGCGTCTTCGAGTCTTGCCTTGGATAGCGTGCTCGTCTCCTTTAGCACTCTTCATTTTGTCGTGATCACTGGGCTGTGTTTCAGGTTTCAAGATTTGCTTTACCTCAAGTTGCTTCTCGGACTTCTTCTTGTTCAATAGTTTGTTGCGTCTTCGAGTCTTGTCTTGGATAGCGTGCTCGTCTCCTTTAGCACTCTTCATTTTGTCGTGATCCCTGACACTACCGGTAGACGACCGTTGTCCCTTCCCCAGCATCATTTGACGATCATGTTCTTGTTGCCGCTTCTTCCTACTTCGAGCGAGATGGACACCACTACCGCAGGCGCGTACCGGACTCTGATCTTGAGGCCTGTTAAGACCTATTTCATTCTTTCGTCTCTTTCTTCTTCGGGTTTTAGGATTTGTGTCGGTCGCTTGTCGTTGTTCGAGGGTATTGTACAGCAACTCATACGTTTCGATCTCTAGCCTGCGCAGTGCTAGCTGCTTAAACTCAGGTCCACGAGCCAGCATTTCTCTCCATTTGGAAGAATTCTGCTGCTTCGATGACTTCCACTCTACTTGGTTTTCAGTTTGAATCGCGTTAGCACTGGGTGTCTCTGATCTGTTCTTGGCTGAGTGTGGACGGGGACGCCTCAACATTCCACAACTTGACTTGGTGGTTGCATTAGTTTCGATACGACGAACTGCCGATGCGGACTGGGGTCGAGCTCTAGCCACTTTCGTAGTTAAAGATGGGGACAGTCCACCTGCTGAATGTCTCGCACGGTCAGTAGCTTGGAAATAGTGAGCTTCAAGCACAGCAGATCGTGTTTCAAAGTCCATCGCATCAAAATCCTCCTCGACGTAATGTTCTTTCCGCTGCCGCATTTGCCCAGCTACGCGATCCACACTGAGCAACTGCACTGTTGTCTCAACACGAGGATCATGCCGTCCCTGAGCTTGATCGTAAGACCACTGAGATAAAAAGTTCCGTGTCGTCGACTCTGTCATGGTACAGAGACTCAATAAAAATGGTAGTACCTCGATTCCACCAGGAATAAACGCTATCACATCGGTTCATGAAACTGTCCCGCTTAAAAATACTAAGATATTAGTAGCAATTGCAACAATGAATACACACAATAAACTAAAACCACATCAAAGGTTCAGAGCCTTCTTCATCTCCTTACAACTTGTCCCGTTGTTCCTTTTGTCTCTGATTGCGTCCAACCACGATTTAACATCGCGAAGGACCGTCATATGATGTGATGCAATCCACGTGTCCTACCGGTACTTTCATTTACTTCCGCTTCTTCTCCGCCCACTTGTCCGAGCCATAACACGCCGCCGCGCCTGCACCCACCACCAGCACCGAGTTCCGTACCGCCGACCACTTGCCACCTGCACAATAACCACCTAATTAGCAACTTTCCCAACCTCTAAACCTTCCAGTCCACCTACGCAATAAGAGCGAAGGGACGCCCACCACAACGGCTAGTCCTGCCGCCGCCACCTCCGGGTGTTCACGTCGGAACTCGTTCGCTTTCCACATCTCTACAGTCACTAAAACGTTAGTACGAATGCATTACATAAACTGCCACAAAACTGCAACAACTGACGCATCTGAGCGAGGACCAGCGCGCCCTTCACAGGCTCCAGCTGGTCGTCCGTGATCTTTCTCGTCTCCTGCAGCTGCATCTGCGCCGCGTAGAGCTGAGTGTTCAGACCCTTGCGGGCCTCGCCAAGTTGCTTGCGGAGCTCCGTTCCTTCCTCGCCCTCAGCGCGCTTAAAAACGTCCGCGATGGGCGCCACGAGCGTCTTGGACGCCTCAAACGCCTCCTGCGTCAGCTGGCGGATAGCGTGACGCGCAGAGCTCGTGAGCTCCTTCGCCTGTTCAACAGGGACGCTGGCTGCATCACGCATGCTCTTAGACGCCTCGTCCATCTGTTTGGAGACGGCGTCCCTCGCGTCATCCCACGGCTTGTTGTCCTTATCTCCACTCGCCATAGTCAGATCCTTTATTGTAGTGGCCCCACGTTGCGGAAACCGACGGTTGATGCTACTATTGAGGTCGGATACGGTACTCTATTGTGGTACTTGTTTTGCGTGCGCCACACAACGTAATTCATTTGACAAGTTGCAACCGTCGTGATGGAGGCAGCGGAGACGCAGCTGGCGCGCACGCTGACGTCGCTCATAGAGCGCGAGTTTCCACTGTCTCGGGGTCTGGAGACGCGACTGGATTCATACTTGCAGCTGGAGGAATTGTTGCGACTGGAAGACTCGGAGACGTCCGTGACGCATTTGCAAAGACATATTACAACACTTTTGAACGAGTTCCGCTTCGACCTGGAGCACCAGACCCTGAGCGATGTACTGCAGGCGGCTCTGCGCTGTCTCTCGTACTTCATGCACCATCGTAGCCTAGCCACATCCTTCTCGAACGAACACTTGACCTTCTTCCTGGGAGAACTCGTGCGACTTTTATTCTCCACGCCAGACCAGAGCACATACAAGTTGTGTCTCTGGTGTCTCGCAATGCAGAATTTCCCACCGAAGAGACACAAACTATTACCACGTACAGTGGAAGGGATGGTGCAGGCAGTGGTGAATCCATTCAAATCACGTGCAAGTATGTAGTTTGTTGAGAGATTGGTGATGGTTAATGACTAATGTAATGCTGCTAATTAAGTTGAAGTGCAGGCGTTAAAGGGGCTGCTATTACTGCTAGTCAAGTATCCGCAACAGGTGGGGGTTGATAATGCAGTGTTGAAGATTTGGGTGCGTCCAATTGCTAGTCGACTGGCGAGTAGCGAATTGTCGACGAGAACGCAAGCGAGACTCCTACTGGAAGAAGTGACGAAGCATTTGTCAGAGTGGTCGGAGGAGACGCTAGATATGGTGCAGCATTTCGGAGTGAAGTATCTTCTTCCTGTGATGAAGCTGCATATGGACAACGGTCGTCTGAAAGATGCCATGTATTTGTGGCAGTTGACGATGGTACTGCTGAGATCGAGGTTTGCAGCTGATCTTGCGATGCTGAACCAGGTTTTGTACGTACCCGAGAAATGTATGGAAGATGAAGATGCTGCAGTTCGTTTAATGGCGATGCAAGCATGGTCTCAGCTTGCTGATGTGTTTCACGAGACTAAAGGCTGGATATTTAACAAAGCGGTAGTGAACTTGCTAGCGTGGCCGATCAAGATATGTTTAGAGCAAGAGCTGCTACTAAACGTAGTGGAAGCAGCATTTCTATCCTGGAGGAAAATTCTAAGTGTTGCGGTTCAGGACTTTAACGAGTTTTGCACTTCGGATGACGCGAAGAAAGAAACGCTTCCAGACTGGAAAAAATGGTTTAGTGAGTTAGTCATGTCTCCTTTGCTTACACTAATGCGAAAACGGGTTGGGATCAAGGGCAGTAGGGCATCTACTGTGGAATTTGTGCAGTTTATTGACTTTGCAAAGAGGATTTGGGAGGCACCCGAACCTAAGAAAGGCAAAACCAGTCCTGCACCAAGTGAAAGCAGCAGTAGCACGACACTGGGGGGATCGTATGTGGAAAGTTCTAACAAAACTTGTGATCTACGTTTGAAATCTGACCAAAATTATGAAGGTGCTCGTATCACCAGCGAGTCGATCGGTCTTGCGTTTCTGGTAGAAGACGTTTTTCGTGCTGTTCAAAGCTTAGTCCTGACTTCTGATGAATGTCGTGGTGAGTATGGCAAAGAGTGTACAAATGAGCTCGCACTCGCTATCTGGAAAGGATTTTGTCGTCGTATTCACTCGAGTAGCAGACAAGAAAGAGCTTCAAATGCAGTGTCAAAATTCAGTTTACGACTTTTGCGAATGTCTATTGACTTTTCGTTTGGAATTTTGACGTCTCGGTCGTCTTCTGCCGATTTGCCAACGCCAAGCAAGAATGATGAAGAGAATATTGATGATCAAATGAATCCTGTAGTGGTGGCGTCTGTAGGTTTTGGCTTGGAGTGGCAATTGCAGTTGTTAGCTCCTCTCGTATGTGATATAGCAGCTCCCGGAGACCTGCAAGCTGCGGTGCTTCATTCCAAGAGCAAACTATTCAGTCATATCACGCAGAGAATGGATTATCTGAAAGAAATGTACGCACAATGTGCCACAGTGATGAAGAAATGGGAAGAAAGTGACGCTGGTGAGGTGCTGGTTAACATCTCAGCAAAAGCCAACCTATTGTCCTATATTGCAGTGAATTTGCTGTTTGAGTACGCTGTCTATGTGGATGATGTGAATAACGATCATGGCGATGGGAAACATTCTACGCTCCAGAATCTGGATGTTGTAGTCCGAAAGCTCGTGGAAAGTGTAAAAGGTTGTCAGCAGCAGCGCTCTCGTGGCGTAGAGAGCGTTGCTCAGTTTTGCGAAGATGCTATTCGTGCAGCCCATGAGCTGTTTGAAAATGATTCTGTTGAAGGAACAAATAGTATGCTAACTGAGCTCGTTTTCGTCGCTAAGAAACTGAAAGTACATAGCTACGAAAGTCAGCAAAATGCATCTCTACTACTAGATTTGCATCAGTCTCGACAGAGTATTACTGTTATAACTGAGCTCGTTTTCGTCGCTAAGAAACTGAAAGTACATAGCTACGAAAGTCAGCAAAATGCCTCTCTACTACTAGATTTGCATCAGTCTCAACAGAGTATTACTGTTGCTTCTGCTAGTGATGGCGAAGAAAAGAGTGGAGTTTTTATCGTACAAGAGTCCGACTATGTGTCAGCGTCATTGGATACAAGTACCTCTTCTCCATGTCTATTGAGTGGGGAGATTTCTTTGTTGCCGAGTGCCAGTCCAATTGATCCCAGTTCAGTATCGTCCACTAATGAACAACCAAAACACAAGACAAGTGGTCGATTGAGTTCAGATTATAGTGCAGCGATTGATGACGATAAAATGAAGACTGGATCTGCACCAGCAACTCCACAAGCATCCAAAACTAGAGAGGGAGAAGTTACTGAGACTCTACCAGCAACGTCAGCCGTTGGTTCTCAATCAGCACCTCCGAAACTAGTTACAACCCAAAGTAGCAGAGGTACTCAGCGTCCCAGTATTAAGACGTCACAGTGCATCTACCCGGACCTGATCAGCTGTACAGAACCAATTGCATTGCTATATCGACACTTTCCGATGGGGTTCCGACCCTTTTTCTCTTTCTACAAAGTGAAAACGATTGGTGACTTGAGTGCGTTACCCGTTGAAAGAGTGAGAACTTTTGGACTGAAAGAACCTGTAAGTACTGTACGAAGGGCACTTGAGGAGTTTAATGGGCGAAAGGGCCGCATGAAGTCTTTAACTGGTAGTCCTTTTCGTCACAGAAGCGGTTCGGTATCCACAAGTCCAGCAACTCCTACTCCATCTCCACACAAACCGCCAAAACGACCATTCCACCTTGATAATGGAGCAGCTTCATTGCCACTTGAAGAGCGTCGGCATAAGCGCACGAAACGATCTCTGGTACTGGATGGAGAAGATGCTGATGAACAAGAAGAGAGCGAAAACACACGTCGAAAGCCGAAATTGGCAGATCGAGTGACGTTCTGCCTTCAGGCTGGAGAAGCCGGTGAAACTCGAATCACTCGTCCTGGCGAAGATTCACAGGATCAGTTCAAACCAAATGAAATGATTGAGGAGAAGGAAAATCTCCAAGAGAAGATGGATACTTACACCTTGAAACTACTCCAGCATTTACGTCGGTCAGCATACTACATGGACAAACTGGTGCGGGAAGAAGAGAGTTTGCAGAGTGAAGAAGAAAGTTTACAAACCAGCATTGCAACTGTAGGTGGTGTTATCACGAATTATCAAGAAGCTCATGATTTAGTATCAAGACTGACATCGCAGCTTCAAGTAGCAGCCGAAACGAGCTCGAAACGATGCCGCAAACTCCTGGATAAGCGAGAACAGCAAAGATAAAAATACGAGGAGAAACCGAGGTAACGCAAAGTTTTCTCGTATAGTTGGCATGGAGTGTTTAGTGCCGTGGAAAGGATTGACGATTGAGCGTTGGGAAGTGGCTGTTAATGAGGAAAAAGACGGCGTGCTTGCTCAGACGCCACACTGGAGTGTACGGAAAGGCTTTTACGGTGGTTCTCCAGTTGTGATGTACTCTTGTCGATTAAATCCTCTGAAAAGGGAACTGTGGATGGTTGCTCTCGACACTTTACAGCAGTTCGTAGCGCCATTTCCTAATCCGAATCTGGTCCAGTTTCTTGGAGTGGTGACACCATCGGAAGAATTGGAAAAGATTAAATCCTCTGAAAAGGGAACTGTGGATGGTTGCTCTCGACACTTTACAGCAGTTCGTAGCACCATTTCCTAATCCGAATCTGGTCCAGTGTCTTGGAGTGGTGACACCATCGGAAGAATTGGAAAGTGATTTATCTCCTCCGAACGAATGGGTTGTGATGGAGTATTTACCTGTTACTTTGTACGATGTGCTACATCACGACCACATTTCACTAACACGTCGAGAGATTGCTTTGATTGCTCTTCAGGTTCTTCAAGGACTCTTGTACTTGCACCGCAAACAACAAACTTTAGGTGTTTGTCTAACCAGCAAAAAAGTTATGATGGACGGAACGAACGGTGTGAAGCTGCGTCGATTTGGACTAGAATTGGTCCTACGATCGGGCAAAGCTCCGTCCCAACTATCGTGTCCTGCGATGAAGACGGTCTACGAAATGCCTCGTGTAACATCAAAGTTCTCTGTAGAATGTTCATCCCCACCGCAATCTAGCGGTCTCAATTCTCGTTCCTCTTCTCAGCTTGGAGCTCCAACTTCGTCTACCACAGATACTTTTAAGGATTCAGACTTTTCAACGACAAAGCAAGATCTCTTCGCGTTTGGTGTTCTTCTACTTGAAATGTGCACAGGCGAAAAGCCTACAAACGAGCTTTTTAACCGGATTTCCTGCGCAAAGCAGATAGACCCTGTTTTCGACAGGATCCTTCACCTCACGTTGTCGCTAGGTGGAGTAGTCAAACTGGATGAGCGGCGTATAAAGTCTGCGCAAATTACTGCGGAGGAATTACTGAATCTGCTTGTTGTGAATGAGCAACAGCGAGAAATGAAAGAGCTGAGAATGTCCTCGTCATCATTTCCGTGTTTTTTGTATGCTGACCGGTACTTTGCTACCAAGGAAGCTGAGCAAGTCGAAACAAAGCTGCGAGAACGAGATCGTCGTGGAGAAATCGATTTGAAACGTTTGGCTGCTGTTGAACACGAACTACTGGACGAACAGACAAATTTCGCGGTTCTCGTTCGTCAGTTTGAGCAAATTCAACGCGAGAAAGCGCAAGAATTAGCGGAAAAAGAGCAGAGCATGACTCAACTCAAAGCACAAGAGCAAATGCAGCTTCAAAGTGACGAGGAAATTAAAAAACTTTTGGTCAAAGTGCAGGAACAGGATCAACTGATCCTAGCGCTCCAGGCTTCTTTGAATAATGAGCGTGGAAGAGGTGAGGTGTTGAAACTGGCTAAAGTCAGTGATGCTGAAGAGAAGCAGGGGCTTCTCTTTGACATTCTCAAGCTGAAGGAAGAGAAGCGTAAACTTCTAACTTATAAGCAAGAAGTCGATGCTGAATGTGCAGCAATTGCACGTAAAGTAGGAGGTGAGAAAGCCGCTCTTGAGGATCTTGAAGGTCGATTAACTCAAGCCATTTATCGCTGGGAAGAAGAGCAGCGTATGAGACGAAAAGCAGAAAGACAAGCGGAGGGAGTGAGTCGCCAGCAGCTACAGATGGAGGAGGAGCGGTGCAAGTACACAAGCGTACTACAGCAATGCCCAATAGGTAGAATTGCACCTAACGCTACACTTCCGTATGTTCTCGCGCTCAAGGACAAGGAAGTTGAAGATTTATCTCGTCAGCTTCGGAATTCCTTTGATGGTCAGACGTCACTACGGACAGATATTGCTCGCTGTGAAGCTGCATTGACTGCTGTTAGCACCGATAATGAAGTTTTGCTCAAGCAGCAAGAAGAAGCACAAAATGAACTTCTATCGTTAAGTTCTCAGCTTCAAGAGCGAGGAAACGTTATTGTCGGACTGGAGCACCAGCTCAAGGGTGCCGATACTGAAATCGAGACTTTGAAGACGAGAATCGCTGATTTCGAGGAAGAAATGGATCGACAAGCAAAGATGAAAGCCGATGAAGGTAATGTTCACGTACAAAACAATTCCAATATTTAATCTGAAAGTTAGTTCGTTGTGATCCTACAGAAAATGCAAGAAAACTGCGTCACTGCTTGACATCTCAATGCGATGCACCTCGTTTTCTAGTAGGCGCCTCAGGATATTGCAAAGAGTGTGAAGAAGGTGCTACGTCGCCTTTAATAGTTGAAAAACAGCAGCGACATAGACGTCATCGCAGTTGGGACGATGCATCCATCGGTGGCATCGGAGTCCGGACAAACGTCAAAAATATTCCGATCATGAAGTTGGTTCGTGTATTGAGTGGAAGTGACGACACTCGCGTGGAAAACTCCAATCAGCAGCAGCTTCTTGACGCACTCAAGCAGTTGACAGCTCTGCTAAAGTCTGATGAAAGCCTCAAAGATGATTTACCTGAATGTTTAGTCATTAAATCAGTCCTCGCTCTCATGTATCAGCACAAGAGAAAACTTGTTCTTCAACTGGAATGTTGTAAATGTTTGAGCGTAGTCGTATTCAGTCATGACCGCAACCGTCTCATCGTAGTGGCTGAAGGTGGAGTCGAGCCTGTACTTGCAGCAATGAAGAATTTTCCGTTGGAGGCGAAGGTGCAAGAAACGAGTTGTGTTTTACTCACAAACTTGGCTCACAATTGTGGTAAAAAGTGGTCGTTGGATTTTCAAATCATGAGTTTTGACTAACCTCGAATGATGTTTGGTAGAAACTAACCGGAAGCGGATCCTAGACGCGGGTGGGATTGATTGTGTCT
>JAIKVB010000134.1:0-40527 GCA_024679045.1 Phytophthora brassicae | reverse complement strand
TTTTCTTAAAGTAAGGGGACAGATGGGCCGTGGAGCTGCCACAACATATTATAGTAGTTGAACTATAGCTGATACGACGCCGAGCGAAGTTAATTAAGTGGACGAATCTACATCACTTAGTTCCCGAAGAATTGAATGGCCGATGAATTGCGGTATTTGGTCCAATTTTTTAATATTATTAATATAAGATAAGGGAATCCCTAAGGGCGCCAAAACGGGATATATATCAGCAGTGTATTTGCAGCACTGCCCTTAAAATTGTTTCATTGGACAAAATTAAAAAGTCTTCGCCGAACTGCCAGACCGCAACGTGTGTCGATCCAGGATCGGACCAATGATCCACGGGATCCCTACAACGTTAGTGCCACGAGCAGTGGCACACCCATTTCATAGACCAGTTCCAAGGTTAAAGCATGCGGCACCTCCGACGTGATTGGCTCCGTGCACCCATGGGGTCGCAAGTCTCTATAGTACTCTCCTGAAGCCGCTCGACCCCAGCACGGAACTCTGTGGCAGTTCACCAGTACTCTTCCTCCATAGGTCCTACCCGTAAATAAACCATCGACGATTCCTTGGTCTTGGGTATCCAAGACGCTCTCTACGGGTAGTGACACGAAAGCTTACAAACATTGCACGAGTATATTTTTGGCCAATGAAACAATTTTGAGGGCAGTGCTGCAAATTAGGAGGTCAAATATTCACCAAAACGTCAAGGGCACACTTTTTACGCGTGATTACCAATCAATATCAGTATACCGGTACTGAAATCGCACAAAGTCCCCTAAACCCAGGTTTGCATTGACCAATCGCAAGAGCTCATGGCACCAATGGCGCTATTATAAGTCCGGTTAGGAATGGATAACAGGCACAACGCGGCAAATTAGCAGCAACATAATATATGTTGCGCAAAGATTATGTGGTTCACACAAGCGTAAAAAGTGTGCGGTGTGCAGTTAAGAGTGACTACATGCACACTCTTGAGACAAACGGCGGGGAGAGGGGTGAACGGAGGTGAGCGTGTGCGAGCGCGCGTAGCAACAGCAAACCTGTGCGGGGTGCCCGCGAAGCAGGGCCGCGCGGTATTTGCGGAGGCGGGCCCAGCGCCGAGCTCACGAGCGAACCGAGCCTTGCACTCGCCAGGAGTTAGAATCTTTTTATCGCAGGAGCGCAGCGGCTGCCTTTGTGAAGCAAAGACATTCCCTCGCATGACATCCGTCCTCGCGGGAAGGCCCATCCCAAGATAGAATTAGTAACACCTCGACTAGACTTGATTTTAGTATGCATCCCCGGCTCAAGAGTGTGCATGGAATCTCTGCCGAGTGCCCTAAGATTATAATATGGTCTTCTTCTACAAATCGGATCCCTTTCATAGGACCCTTCGAGAGACTAGCTGACACAGATAGGTATGTTATGATCTATCTCAGGTTTCCACTTCCACAGTTATGTTGAAGTGCTGAGTTGAGAAGGTCCAAATGCTGTCCCAAACAGAGACCGTGCTTGGGAACAGACGGGAAAACCACTGAGTGTTGGTTGGCAAAGGTCTCTAGTGAGTTTGTGTATTCGACTCTCGAATAAGGCGTCCAAGGAACAAGTAGCTATGGAAAAGAGCGAGCTGAGCAACTAAGTAGGAAATAGGAAATCGGTTTTTACGTTACACGGTACCTTGCCTAAGTTTCTGCTCAAAAGCTGCACTACTGACCTTACTCGTAACAGGGTTATGAGCCCAAGCTGGCAATAAGGCTAGTAGCGAGAAGTAAAGATTCCAAACCAAGGTCAAACTGAACAAGAATGGACACCCTGTCAACTGGCACGGTCAGTGCTGGGCGTACTACAAGAATATGATGGAGCTCTCGTTTGCGGACAAAAAAGGTCCTGGGTATGCGAACGGAGACGAGACTCTGGCGGCTGGTGCCACGGATGCTGAGAAGAAGACATTCAAGGAAGCGCAGACTAAAGTCAAGCATATCATTGTGTCTTCATTGTCCATGGAACTTGGTCAGCAAGTGATGACCAAGGGTACTGGAAGAGAGATGTGGGAGTATTTGGAAAACATGTACGAGGGTAAGACAAATGCCGCTACACGTACAAACCAAGAAATCATTCTCTTCAACAAGCTACAGGCCGCAAAATGCAAGCCTAACTGGGATGTGCGACAACATGTTCCTCCTACAGGCGCAACTTGCTGCTTTGAACGCTGGTGTGAGAGATCCCATCTTCATTAACTTGTTGATGAGATCCTTGCCATCAAACACTCGGTTTGATAGACTCCGCGGAATGGTCGAAACTGGTGCAAGTGAAGTCGACACACCTGACAAGCTGAAAGATCAAATTCTCCGAATGGATAGTTATAACAAGTGTGATCGAGAGTTAGGTGCAATTAGTGTAAGCTCTGCACAAACTCAAGTCCAGAACCAAGCCCGGAAACCGAAGGCATATCACCAGAATAATGCGTGGAATATCAATGGTGGAAGACAACCTAACCAAAGACTGTTGCCTTTGTCGCGAAGAAGCAGGACAAGCAACAAGGAATTGCTTCAAGTGCCACAAGTTCGACCACATGGAAAAGGATTGCGGGAAAAAGGATGGTGGCGCGACGTCTACTCCAGCGAGGAGACAAGTCACATACACCCAGCGGTTAACCAAGTCGGAGGCTCCTAAGTCTGTATCTGTAACGCCAGTGACGATGGATGCTCAGCAAGCCGAGCAGTCCAAACCTGATGATGAAGAGTCGAGTAGTTCTATTCGACCTCATCAATCACACGGCGAAGACTTATCTGTCAGTGCTGGATCTGGTATAAAGTCCGAGGACTATGCTGTGTGGGAATGGTGCTTTGATAACGCATCAAATGTTCACATGGCATTGGATCGCAGATATTTTACTGACTACCAGCCATTCGACACAGAAGCGGATAGTGTGCGAGGTTTCAAGAAGCAGTTTGCTGTTACTCCAATTGGCCATGGTAATGTACAAGTTGTGGTCAAGCGAGGTGATTTGGATGTAATTTTCTTACCCTTCGTGACACGTTTCATGTCCCTGAATTCAAGAACTTGCTGTCTCACTCACTGGCCGAAGATCAAGTATATGCTGTTGAGTATCATGGACGTTCTGGTCCAAAAACTTACGAACTTTGGAAGGGAGCGGAGAAATTTCTCGAAGTTGGTCGTGACAAGTATGGCTTGTTCACATTTGCCGCCCAGAATACCTTTCTCAAAGGGGGTAAAAGCAACGCCAAAAAGAACTTCAACACCGTGCCGACACCAAGAGCAAATATCTCGGCAGCAGACGGAGCTGCTGATCTTCAGCGATAGCACGAACGACTTGGTCACTTGTGTCCACAATTTGTGACCGAGATCTAGTCACGGGGGTGATGCTTCGACAACGAATATTTTCTCAGTGTGAAGCCTGTCACTTGGGGAAAGAACGCAGTCCATCAGCCAAGAAGAACATTGAACGCGAAATTAACCGGAAGAATCAGGTGATATTTGCGGATTTGTTGTTCCCAAAGGGAAACTCTGGACTGAACGGCCAGAAGCCTGTTCGGGTCATTATAGATGGCTACTCCCGTTACACGACAGCTTACGCCTTGAAATCAAAAGGCGCACCAGATGTGAGCGCAGCCATGCAACGATACATTTAATGGGCCGATCGACAGTTTCCCGGGTACAAAGTGAGCAAGGTATTCACGGATGGAGGGGGCGAGTTTGTAAACGACATTATGGCTCAATGGTATCAGAGAAAAGGAATTGAGTTCCTACCAAATCCGTCTCATAGTTCACATTTGAATCCATGTGAAAGAGCCCACCAGACTCTGGTTCACATGCTGAAGACATTGTTGAATGCTGCTGGACTACCAAAGTCATTCTGGATGAATGCTCTGGAGATGGCAGTGTATCTTCCTAATCGGTCGTATCACCAAGCTACAAAGGACACGCCATACCGTTTGATGATGGGAAAGAACCAGACTTGAACCGCATTAAGAAGTTTGGATCGATTGCATACGTGCATAATCCAATTGGACCGTCGAGACGCAAACTAGACGACAATTGCCGAATTGGATTCTTTGTACTTAGAGGGCCAAGCAGACTACGAAGTGTTTTTCCCAAGAGAGCGAGTGGTACAGCATGTGGAACACGCCTTAATCAACGAAGATATTGTATACAAGGACAGATACGGCGTTGAGTACACCACGTCGGTGACGGACTGGATATTCGAGGTAAATAACGATGTCAAAGAGTCCGAGCAAGGTCTTGACAGATATGACGATTTAGGCGACTTGCCTCCTGATCATGCTGCCGGTCTCGACGATTCAGAGCTTCTCGACTACGAAGATCATGGCGAAATGCCTGTAAAAAACGATCAAGATGTTGAAATGGAGGAACCAAGTGAAGAAGATGAATTGACCGATGAGTGGACTAAAATGCCTACGCTCGTTGAGTCACAGACGAATGTTGAATCCAAGACCAAGAGTAGAAAGGATATCAGTGAAAAAGACCAATTTGAGTGTAATTCTGAAGATGAGTTGGAGGAAAAGGATCCCGCTGACCCAAGTTTGCTTCAATATGCCGAGACAGAGTCGACGTACACCGAAGCTGAGCCACAGGGAGGAGCAAGAAGAAACTTTAAATCAAGACGATACTGAGGAAGATGATTTTGTCATTGAGAAAAGTGGAAAAGAACCGGAACCTTCCAACATCTCCCCAGTGGAAGACCTGTCAACTTCTAAAGATGAAGAAGAGTCTGCCGATCCAGACCCTAAACAGCCAGACAACAACGCATATGAGATGGTAGCAGTGGATGCCGGAAACGGTATTGACACATGCGGGATACCAGAGATAATAACGGGTGTACAAAGGTCAGCATTGGTAGCTGAACTTGAAGATGTTCAAGAATTGAAGCGCAAACGAAATTCGGAAGGTCAGCCACACCGCAAGACACTTCGCAATGACAGTGAACGCTACTCTCCTCGGAGACTTGATGCTTATCATTTATACGTCAGCTTCTGTCAACGAGAATCATCCGGAGACATTGATGCCGAGCCTAGTGAAACAAAATGGCACGTCAAGGACGTGAAAATCCCAAGAAGCTACGGCGAAACAATGCGATCACCACAAAGGAAATAATGGGAAGCAGGTATGCAACGTGAGATCAACGCCATATTCGGAAAGTGAGTGTTTGAATTAATTGACGAAATTGAAATGCCAAGTCAATCACACCTTTTGAGTACAATGTGGAGATTTCGAGCCAAAACTGACATGGAAGGATTTGTACACACGTGGCGGACTCGATTGGTAGGCTGCGGGGACTTTCAGAAGTTTGGTATCGATTATGAAGTCACATTCTCTCCAGTAGCACGGATGGTAACATTCAGAGTGGTGCTCGCAGTGGCCACGAAGTTTCGGCTGACTCTTTACCAGGGTGATATCGATACTGTGTACCTGAATGCCAAATTAAAAATCAAACAGTACGTGCGAGGAATCCCCGGCTTTCCTTGTCCCAAAGGAAAGTATATCGAGTTAACCAGGCTCTATACGGCTTACATCAGTCTGGGGCAGAATGGTTCGCAGAAGTGGACGAATTTTTGAAGCAAATGGGGTTTCATAGCACGGAGACTGAGCCCTGTCTGTACGTCTACTACGTTTTCGCCCTCATCCCATTGTACGTGGACGACGTGGTGCTAGCGACAAAATCCGAGGAACGCAAGACATCTTTGTTTACTGCTTTTGATAAGAATTATGGATTTAAGGATGGAGGTATTGCTCACGAAGTTTTAGGAGTCCAAGTGAAGCAGGACAAAAATAGAATTTGGATCCACAAAAAAAATATTGTAAGGAAGTGCTGGAACGATTTGGACTTGATAAGACACACGGCACTGCTACGCCAATGGAGACAAACGCAAAGTTCAAACCCAAGAATGAAAACAATGACGAAGATCCACCCTCTTTTGATTATCGAGGTGCTATTGGATCGTTGATGTATCTCGCTACGAGCACTCGACCCGACATTGCCTTTTCTGTAGGATACTTGAGCCGCTTTGTTAGCAACCCAACAAACAAGCACTGTGGCGCAGTCAAACGCATCATGCGCTATCTGATTTCTACAAGCAACAAGGGCATCATGTATTCAGCAAGTGAAGATATTGACGACAAGGTCATCATTAGCGCACACTGTGATGCAGATTGGGGAAATGACTCCGAAAGTCGGAAAAGCATCACTGGATTTGTACTCACCATTGCTGGAGGAGCGGTTGCGTGGGCTGCCAGACGCCAGTCAATTACGGCACAGTCAACGGCCGAAGCCGAGTATGTAGCTGCTTGTGAAGCTGCTATGGAAGGACGCGGAATTGTGAATATGCTGGACGAAGTTCTTAATGTGGTCCAGAAGAAGACAAAGCTGACTATGTGTATTGACAACAACGCAGCAAGACCCGCCATATTGAACTCCGTTGACATTATGTTCGCGAACAGGTCAAAAATGATTTGCTGGAGATTTACAAAGTTGATCGTACTACAAATCCGGCGGACATGTTTAATAAAGCGCTGCCCAAGCAAAGTCTCACCAAGTATTGCAAGATGATCGGAATTTCGATGGGACTACTGCCTTGCAGCGGCTAAGTTTTCCGGCGTTAACGTCGGAGGGGGCGTGTTATGATCTATCTCAGGTTTCCACAGTTATGTTGAAGTGCTGAGTTGAGAAGGTCCAAATGCTGTCCCGAACAGCGACCGTGCTTGGGAACAGACGAGAAAACGACTGACTGTTGGTTGGCAAAGGTCTCTAGTGAGTTTGTGTAATCGGCTCAGCCTCGAATAAGGCGTCCAAGGAACAAGTAGCTAAGGAAAAGAGCGAGCTGAGCAACTAAGTAGAAAATCGGTGTTTTACATTACACGGTACCTTGCCTAAGTTTCTGCTCAAAAGCTGCGCTACTGACCAGAGCTCGTAATTGGAGGAAAACGGGAGCCCGAACCCGCCGGATCGCCCCCCGGATGACATTCGTGTACCCGTACCCGCCCGACAACTTCATTCCGGTACCCGGACCGGTGTAGATTCCTTCAAAGTAAAAAAAATCTGAGTGAACGGGAGTCACAACGATTTAGGTCTGAAGGAAAATAAATAAAAAATAGTCTTTTGACTGGGTCTATTTTTGAAGTCCTATTCGTTTATCTCGTAGATCTAGGAGGTAATTGGAGCTTTGCGCCTCTGGTCACTGAAATGGGAATTGTGTTGTGAACCTGCAGCGGTTGGGATGGCCATTGGAGCTTTGACCCATCATGATCGGGTATACCCGCACCCACCCGAGGTTGCGTTCGGGTACCCGTACCCTACCTAACCTCGGGTATACCCGGACGGGTACCAACTTTACCCGGGTTCGGGTACCCGATTGCCAGCTCTGCTACTGACCTTACTCGTAACAAGGTCACCTATCGTAGGTGGTACAGGTCACAAGTCTTTCGAAGGGCCGAATGGCCGCTGAAATGTGGCCAATCGGGCCTTATTTCGTTAGAAAGTGGTCTTTTCTCCTAATCGGAGGCCCTTCGTAGGACTTGTTGTATCGGTAGTGATTGGATGATATTCGTTTCAATTGGATATATAGAATGGATTGGCATTGAGCCATTGCATATCTCTTTTTGGGGATGGCGTTACTACGACATAGTGACGAAAAGACGACAGTCTTTAAGCAACACAAAAGGCATAATACATGTATACAGTTTTCCCCGGCAAAGGCATAACTACATCGGGCTATGTACCTCGCACAACGAGTTCGGATGTGCGCAGGATTTGCTCCGGCCTGTCCGTGCAAAACTCGAATTCTACTGAAATAGGTTAACTATGAAGGGAACGTCGCCGCGCGGGAAGCATACGTGCATGCATCGTTGCTAGATAGAGGTGGTAAATGAAAGGCTCACAATGACTATTATATATTGCAGTGACGACCTGCGTGGGTGTTGCTGTCCTTCATTCAGCATAAATTCATGATGCCGTCGCTGCCGAAGTCAAAGAACACATCGTCCAAAAAAATGTCTGCGGCTTACTATAGGTCTTAATGTGCAAGATGGCGGATGTGAGGTGCAGCAACCT
Organism: Phytophthora brassicae; assembly: GCA_024679045.1. NCBI lineage: Eukaryota > Oomycota > Peronosporomycetes > Peronosporales > Peronosporaceae > Phytophthora > Phytophthora brassicae. Next base: position 32,453 of record JAIKVB010000134.1, on the reverse strand, counting down.
GAAGGCGCTGGCGGAATGGGCTGCAAGGGCTTTGGATATGCCACGGCCACCGGCGCTCTCAACTCTCTACCAAATCCTGAAGAAGAAGCCGGAACTCCTACTGATGCACGAGGATACCTACAACCGAAAGAAGATCGGCGATCCAGAAGTCGCCGAGATGGACCGCGCACTTCAAGTTGAACAAGCGCCCCGGCTTCTCCAAGGGGTGGGTGTGGCGGTTCAAGAGGCGCCACGGCATTATGTACCACCGCAAACACGGGGAGTCCGCGTCGGTATCCGCGGAGGCTATCGCCACCGGTCGCGCCAATATGCGTGAGATCACGGACGCGTACGCTTTGCGGGACATCTACAACTTAGATGAGACGGCGTTCTTTTATTACATGGAGTCGCCCAGACCCAGCGGTGGGCAAAATTGCACAAAAAATTGAGTGGAACAATTTCGCCAGTTACAATCCACAATTGTCAATATATTGCAATCCTCAATCCTACTGTACTCCATGCCCGACCATCTACTCTGAACCGTCAAACAGCACGCAGACCATTTCCTTCGACCAGAATGCGCGATTGGCTCGCAATACCGAAGGAGCTCAAGCGTTGGCGTCATCCCCTGGCGGAGCGGGCTCTACAGCGACTTCGACACTGAAAAAATGGCCGTCGCACATGTCGGAGGTGGGTGGTATGAATGAGATATCAATATAACGTAGCGTCTTGGTCTCAACTCTACGTTTCTTAAGTATTGCCTCGTCAGCAAATGGTGAGTACATGTAGAGCCGTGACTCTTCTTCCTCAAAGAAATTCAACGGACGGAAAGAAGAGATAACCCAGTCCATCCACCCATAACGGTAGACGCCAATGGCCTTACTACCAGATCCAGTTACGTAGGAAAGCATAGATCCGTCCTTCGCCATGCCACTTATGAACTTCTCGACGTAGTTCGAGTGAGATTTGTTGTCGTTTTCGAGATGGCTAATGGGGTTTTGGTAACCTGGCCGGCGTGGCTGGTGGTAGTGTTTTCCGCACAGACACCAGTAGATTTCAGCGTCTGGGACGTCGACCTCAAAGTATGGGGAACAGATCTCGCGGTTTTGCTCGGTCGCATGGTGTTGAAGAGCCTTATTAATATGTGTATATAACACTGCTTTTCTTGCAGCAAATGCGGATGTGTGATCTCTCGTGAACGCAAGAACGGCGGCCCACTCACAACCCGTTTCTCTATACAAATTCCTATACTAATTATCAATTGATGGATTGATTGCGCTCACCAACAACCCAGGATTGCGTCCTCGTGAGTGGCAATACAATCTATTATATTCTGGAGTGCCCACCGCTTCCCAGAACTCTGTCGCGACGTAGTAAGGTGGCAGGCTACAAAGCCGACAAGACCCGCATCACCATGTCGCTAACGGTCAACGCGGATGGAAGCGACAAAGTGCCGCTGCTGTTCATCGGCAAGTCAATGAACCCACGAGCCTTCAATGGACACGATGTAAGTGCTGAGCTAGGTATCGAGTATTTTTTTTTAATAAGGTGAGGTATATTGTGTTACTTATTCCTACAGGAAGTGAACTCTAATATCCATGCTGAAAAGGGAAGTGCGTCCAGTTCAGTTTTTAAAAGACCATCTTGCAGCGTGTGCTACTCCTCTTGGCCCCCTGTTCTCCATTGCTGCATGTCTCCTGTGATGTACTGTTGTAATCCTCTATACAGGTCGTGCCCTTGCAATCCCACCTCGAAAGCCACCATTTGACTTTGCTTCCGATCCATGGCTTGATTGGCTAACCAATCCGCCATCTTGTTATACTTTCTATAGTGATGAGTCCATTTGGTATCGAGTATACCAACAGCAAAAAGGCATGGATGAATGGAGAAATTTTCCTTCGATGGCTACACACGTTCGACTTACGCATGAAGCGAGCGAAACGGCAGGTCCTTTTGTTTGTAGACAACGTCAGCTCCCATCTGAAACCGCTGACGCCACTCACAAACGTACGGCTTGAGTTTCTCCCTAAAAACACAACCAGTGTTTTGCAGCCACTCGACCAGGGCATTATTGCCTCCGTTAAGAGCCATTTTAGCCGCATCAAGGTTGAACATAGTATTAACCGCTATGTAGCTGGTTTACCCCAAGTGAAGATCTCCATCTTCACTGCGCTTAACTGGGCAGCTCAGGCTTGGAGAGAAGTCACGCCAGAATCCATTCAAAACTGCTGGATCCACTCGGGCATCATTCCTCGACCACAGAAACTATGGCAATGCGCCACATACTATGCTACTAGCCATTAATTCAGTACTTTTGCTTTAGATTTGTAGCTTGTTCAAACATTGTAACCTCACAGACTTTATTGGTCCCACCTTCTGTCTTTGCCGGGGAAAACTGTAGTACCAAAAGCTTCGGGCAACACAAAAACCAGCATAAACTTATAACCTGTAAGAGCTAGTACAAAATCAGTTCCAGTAAGGACGGATGTCATCTCTTTCAAATCCTCAAAAGATCTGGGAGTCGACATGAAACAATTTGCCCAGCGTCCCCTAAACAAACCCTGGGAAAGTAATACACAACCCTACGTTGCTCGAGATGTTATCATGGTTGGTACTGGGTTTAAGACCGCGTGCTCCGCACAAGGACCTTAAACCATAGGCGTTGTTACGGCTGGCCGAGCTGATTGGGTTCCATCCCCTCCTTACTGCCCATCTCCACGTGTGTTTCTGTAACGACTCCGCCTTTTCGGAGTCCGATTGGCCATTTTTGCGGAAAGGAACAATACAAGCTGGCTCTGTAAGTGCAAGAAAAGTGAATGTCAGCTGCTCTTTTTATCGCGCCCATCCTCGTCAGAGTGAAGTCAATGTGCTGAGCAAGCCAAAACAATGATTGTTAGACGGAATTTGCAGGACATTAGCACGCCATACTGAACGCATAATAGCCAATGAGAAGATGCCAATAAATGGAAAACAACTAATCAGGTTTCATTTTAGTATATACTGTTTTTTGCGGAGCAGCGATACTATTGTCGTCCCGCTCAACTGACCTCAGCGCCGTTTTCTCGATGCTGTCGTCTAATCAGGAACGTTCACGCTACTAGAACAAGCACTGAAGACCCTCACTGCATCCTCGACGCTCTGATGAGCACTCCAAAGGCGCGTACGTTTGCCTCACTCTACATTATAGCCATTAGATTATACTAGCGTACATCACTGAGAATCTTTTGTAGGTTGTGTGTGGTCATGTCACGCCTGTCCATGGTTTCAATGGATATATACTTTTGCTGGCATTTTAGAGCACCCACAATGCTGCAACAGAGCGTTCAGGAAATTTAAAATCGGCAGAAACTATGCAGAAGCGCTCTCCAAAGAAGTAAGCGGTGAAAAACGGTTGTTCAGGTTCATTGGTGCTTGGAGATATCCCCACGTAGTCATATTTTAGGTGTTTGACGAGCTCTGTAATATTTGCATTATTCAGGCAGCACTTAAGAGCATCGGCCAGATCATTAAATGTTACTGTGCGGCACCAAATGCGCACTTCTCGAGCTGGTACATCATAAGATTATTACCTTGGCGGTCGCAGACGTTATGCATCAATTCGATTAATAATTCTAACATCTGCGTCCACCAAGGATTTCATCTTGCTTAAAATGAATACATGTGGAGGCACTCCAGTAACTTCTAGGCGATTAGTAGCTTCTAGGCGATTACCAGTACAAATGACTCTGGACGACACTTATTATCAGGTCTTAATGCGGACTCTTGAATAGCGGGTGGTATGGATCCAATAACGACTGTAGATAAGGCGTGTGATAAACGAGCGAAGCTAAGAAAAAAACTCTCCAATATATGATAGATGTGGAGGTAGCCCAGGACCATTCCTGATAGCTCGTCCCAGTCAACGATCTCCATGGTTGCGTTTTGGGGATACCAATACAACTTTTGAGTAGTGAGAAAATAGGAACCGTGTCCTGCAAAAGTTGGAAACTAATCTTCTAACTAGCTCAATACTAAATCCTAGTATGAAGACCGATTAGTTCTCTTTGCGTTTGGAAAATAGCGGACACAGAGTCCTGTAGTTGCAAGTTCAGGGGCGTCAATGTCCTAATAATTCTGTAGAATGGGTGTTTCCCCCAAGGTGGACCCGCCAGCTGTAATTTCCCCCAAGGTGGACCTTACCCCGAGGTGGACCCAACGCCGGAAAACATTAGGTGGACCACCTTAATCAACTTATGCTCGTAGGCCTGAGAGTGAGTATTTGAGCCGTGGAAAGTGAGCGGGTGAAACAGACATAAAAGGTCCAACGGAGGTGAGCGGTTGCGAGCGTGCGTAGCTAAAGTAGATGCTCGCGGGGTGCCCGCGAAGCAGGGCTGCGAGGTATTTGCGTGGGCGGGCAGCACCGAGCTTTCCGGCGAGCCGAGCACTTTGCTCACAAGTAATTAGAGTATTTTTATCGCAGGACCGCATCGACTGCCTTTGCGAAGTAAAGCCAAAGACCGCAACGACATCGGTCCTGAAGAAGGATGGAATCGATACAAACTTGAAGCTTAAAATATGTCTCATATTTTCCAGACCGGTCAAATAACGCGTGCCTATTAAAATATAGGGTATGCTCTCCAGCTGTCCGGTGTGGTTACCGCAACACAAGGACAGACGGGGCAGTAAGGAGGTGGGAACCAATCAGCTCGGCCAGCCGTAACAACGCCTCTGGTTTACGGTCCGTGTGCGGAGCACCTGGACTTAATCCCAGGACCAACCATGATAACATCTCGAGCAACGTAGGGTTGTTTTACTTTCTCAGGGTTTGTTTAGGGTGAGGCTGGGCGATATGTTTCATGTCGACTCCCCGATGTTTGAGGATTTGAATGAGATGACATCCTGCATAGACGCTGATTTTGTACTAAATCTTAAAGGTTCTAAGTTTATGCAGGTGTTTGTTTTGCCTGGATTTTTTGGGTGCAATATAATGCCTTTTGTGTTGCTATAAGGCTGTCGTGGACCACGACCACGACTCGTGGTGTCGTCCATATGTGTCGTAACGCCGTCCGCAGCTGTCGACATCTCCATCTCGTGATATTTGAGGGCCCTGACGCCTGGCTCTATAAAAGTTTTTTTTTGAAATACAGACCATCCTGGCTGGACTATCCGGTCTGCTTGCTGTCCTTTCGCCTAGCCGGTCTAATTGAAGACTTTGTACACTGATGAAGTCATCTAAAAGAATCGCGTTGGCCCCAGACAATCTTGCACATACCGTAATGGCTATGTCATAGGCGGTCATGTACAACGAATCCTCCCAAATATAATAGTACCGCTAATGACAACGAAATACAAATAACCTTTAAGACATAATTAAAGTGTTTCGGCCAATCAGAACATATAATGTTTGTTTGTGAGGCCCTAGAATCAGAAGTATTTTTATTTGCACGTGATTCACGTGATTCATGTGTTTACATTTACGATTTTTTTCTCAATTGTTCAGACTTCTGTTGTGGTGAAAGCTTGCAAAATGAAACCGGTTTCGGTAGTGACCTGGTTCTGGGTTCAAAACGTCCCCCGCCCGCTCTATCATATATTATCGACCAATCACCATCACTATCCTCGTGTGTACCAGCTCAACCACATCGTCTTGCGCATGCACCGAATCGTTCACGAGATCCAAGACTTCCAGGTCACCAATAACATGATTGATTCGATCTTGCATGGCCTCCTCTGTGGCTTCAGTTTCGCGCTACCCAACACGCTATTAACAATACCGTATTATTGTCGTATTACTAATACGGCAGTTGCGAAACCCAGTCGGGATGGGACCCAGGAAGTGTTCATTTCTTTGCATTATAATCTTAAGAACCAGTCAAAAAGCCTTACCGCTCATCCTCGTCACAGTACCGCACAACACGCCGGGTATAAGAACCAGCCAAAAACTTTTTTCGGTAAAAACGCTTTTTACAAATGTACCGTACAAATGGGTTTGATTGGGATCACCGCTTATAACGTATTTTACCGCCTATGACATCGCCATCACTTGGAGTAGGTCGTGTGCCTCCCCCGCTGGTGCTCGGGGCCCGAGCCTAGTGCCTTGCTTGGCCTTTTTTCTCACTCACTCCTTAGCAACCTATCGGATGTTTCATTCGGGGGCGGGGTTAACTGGGGCAGGGTATTTTTACGAGTACCGTAGTTCTTTTTTCTTGTCTCCACTTACTCGGGCGCATAATGCCATCTCAATTTTATGTGTCGCGTCCGACGTCTGTAACATATAGCCCTGCCTCATCCACTAAACCCTTCCCTGCAGGGCGTACACTATATTATAGGTCCAAGCGAGCTGTCACCACGGTTGTTCCTGGGCTTAAGCCCGCACGCGAGTTTTAAAAAACATTTGTTTTGGCTTGGCTGGACCTTAGGGATGGGCTATAAGAAGAGTAACTGACATTGCACATGTAATCTAGGTGTCAAGTGTCACCCCCCGCGTGCATACAAATCCTCTGAGCAGGATAAATTCAAGTTTTTTTTTTTAAGGTACACGTACTTAGCGATTTTTTTCAAATTTTAAGGTACACGTACTTAGCGAAGTACATACGGTAATGCAACATCCACTGTCACTCCCAAAGTAAAACTAAATAAGGCGAGCAAATGGTCGCGTGCATTTTCTCAGCGACCGCAGTTGCTACGGCACTGTGCGCCGGCAGTCAGCTTCATGAGTACGATAACTAGCGGTGTGTTCAATTCCAGGTCTGTGGCTTGCTTGTGAGCTAACTATCATCTATGCCATTTTTATTTGTATGGAAATTATAACAGGGCGAGCAAACGGCCGCGTGTGTGCGGCATTTTCTCAGCGACCGCAATTGCTACGGCACTGTGCGCCGGCTGTCAGCTTCATGATTACGATAACTAGCGGTGTGTTCAATTCCAGGTCTATGGCTTGCTTGTAGACTAACCAGAACATGCGTCGTGTTTGTTGGTAGTATATTAGAGGCAACGTTTGCAACGTATTGAAGTCACAAGATGTACGTGTATGAATACATGTAAAGCCCTACACTTCTTCCTGGTAAATATGACGATCAGCAATGTCATCGTCCCAACAGACGTCGCCCGCCTCAGTATCAAGCCAAGACAGATCCTGCATTGCGTCGACCAGTCCAGTATCAACCTCGTTCGCCTCTACCGGCGCGCTAGGGGTATCGTCACGTCCGTCGAATTGTAGATCGACGTGTTTGAAGCTACCTTTCACTGTTGAAGGGCTGAGACCCTCCCATGCTGCGTGCAACCAACGGGGAACCCGTTTTCGATCGGGAGGTGTGAGCTTCGGCTCTTTTCGATCGCCGTGTTCCAAAATCTTGGAGCACTCCTCCCTCAGATAATCCGTCCATGAGGTCCGCATACGATCTTTTAGTGGTTTATTCCACGAGATGTCAGCAGGCTGACAGCAGTGAGTATAGCCCGGCGGTACACGCTGCAGAATAACATTCTTTTCAGCGGCAAATGCAATGATTTCAGCGGTCCAATGCGCGCTGAAATCGTCCCAGATCAACATAACTGGATCATCGGTACAACAGCGGTTGCCGAAAAAATGCTGTAAGAACAGCAAAGACAGGTTTGCGTTCCACCATCCCTTTCCATTAGGAAAAATGGCGGTCTCAGTCTCCAATTGCAGCTTCTCCATTTCAGGCCACATACGACGGCTAAATCCATGCCGTAATCTTGTATTTTCTTCACGGGTTTTGTCATCTTTTGAAGGGCGCATCTTGACAATAACCCACGGATCATACTTCTGACCGGTGCTGTCAGGAAGAAGCATAGCCGTCAGCCTCTTTTTGCTTTTTCCGCCACATTTAACCCAAACGGTCTTGGCACCGCGGTGATCAATTGTATGTTTTGGCACATACTAAAAAAATACAGCAGTTTGGTCTGCATTATAGACCTTAGTGATGCCTTCATCGACAACTCGCTGGCGAACTGTTGCCGTAAACTCCCGTGCAACCTCCACGGAATCCTCGGACGAAAATTGGCCTTGGCGCGTTTTTGTACGGAGGGAGAGGCTATACCGCGCTAGATAAGACGCCATCCACGTAGGAAACGCTGCAAAAGCAGATCGAGGAACATCATACAACTCAGCAATGGAAAGAGCATCTATTTCCAGCATTTTAGCAGAGACTGGCACACCGTGTGAGCGGAGTGCGAGTAGCTAGTCCAGAATGTCCATCTCTGCGTCATCTGGTAGCGTTTGGCCGATCCTTTTTGTCGCCAGCGTTTCTGCTGCGCGGTTCGCGTCTTGGACGCCATGTTCGTGATGTGGAGCTGTTGCTGCTTCCAGCGGCGAATTACGCGTGCTTTGGACTTGTACGTAGTGGACTTGTGGTCCATACCTGGCCAAAACGTGTCGACAAAAGCTGGCATCGTGTGCGTGTCGTAGAAAGCCAACACAGCCGCCTTCTTTGCGAAAGTCTCCGACGACAGTTTGTGCTGGTTCTGCTTGCGTCCTACTCCGCGTACGGCTATTCTTCCCCTCATGTTGCGGCTGGGTCGAGGTTGTGTAAACTGGGGCGAGGTGGTGTGAATTGATGTGGACTGGTGGTTGTGCCATCTACAACACAGGGTGTCATTTATCATATCACAGCAAATATGTTTTCATGAGACTTCCTAATTGGTCAAAATATGGGTGACAATTAACAACGCCGGACACTTAACACCTAGAATACGGTACATGTACAGTGTGTACTGTACATTGTACACTGTACAACGTTATGATACAAATCATCTTGTCCTGCATGATCCCTCCCTTACATGATATCCTGCTATATTTGATATGGATGGTGTCCAACCGACGCGGTTCTCAGTCAAATGTAAACAATACCTTGATATCCCTGTCTGCTGCTATACTTAAGTATTTGATACCAAAATGGGCCAAACTTGATACTTAAAATGATGTAAAATATAGGGACGGTGTTCCATCCACCAAACGAAAAAGGATTATGTGTGAACTTTCTGGCCCCATAGTCAACACCACATGTTTGTGATAAAAGTGCCGAGATAAATTAAGGGAAGTGGTGACACGTCGTACATTGTGAAGATTACCGGTGCGAGAGTGGAACTACGCTCGGATTTAGAGGGTGACGACAACTCTATTCACGTGGTGGATACTATAGTACGTTACGTTTTGTATCGATTTGATTATTCGGTACCGTTTGGTACCATTGTTTAGAGCGCTGCTAATGTGTGCTGCGGTTCTGTTGACAGACCTTCCAGTGTATATGCACGTTCATGAATACACTTTTTCTCCCGTGCCGTCACGTGATCTATTTCCGCAAAAGCCAAAACTGGGAGTCCTCCATTCCGCCGCCCAAGTACTACACGTCTCGCTGGTCCTTGCTGTCCCCTACAAACGATATTTCAACCGGGTCAGTACACATTGCCAGAACATTTCACGTAACCAAGAAACACATGGATAAAGCAATAGTATTATCTAGGGACGAGCAGTACAGTGACGCAAACGCAGTGTGCCAGCAGATCAAGGGGATCATATCGGTCCAGAGTCCTGATGATTTTAATTTGACTTTCACTCTCCTCAAGACCGTGGAAAGACTTTGTGGGTCCGGAGAAGTGCGGAAACTTGTCGATGCTATTGCAGTCATCGAAGGCGAAACAGATGAATCGGAGCAAAAGAAACAAAGGCATGTTGTGGAAGATAGTATGCCGCAATTTTCTTATGCTAACTTGACCAAGCTGATGTTTTCTGAGGCGGTGAGAACTTCGCAGATCTTGCGGCGCAAGAAAACAAAGGCTGAAAAGACTCAGGATCTGCAGCGTATCCGTCGGCGTGCAAAACTAATAGGTACTGGCAAGTCGAAGACACCTCCAACGCTACAGGACCTCGGTAGTATTCTTTCCCGACTGTATTGCTACGATCTAGCTGCTAAAATGGTACGATCGGCTTTGAACAAACGAATTATATCTCGTGGCTAATCCTCTTATTGTTCTGTAGATCGAGCTACTACCGCTAAATGAAGTGGAGACGCAAGCCCCTCACACAATCCAAAGGATGAACGTCGGTCACCCGATTCCAGAACCGAGTGCCATGCTGTTAAGAGATGCGTGTACCGCAGCGATATCAGACATTGACATGCGCGTCGAGGGAGAAGACGGAAACGCTGTGTACTTAGCCAGGTGGGACGACTCTGGATACGCGACAGTGGAGCAGCTAAGAACTAAGGTACTCGTTATCGACGCCAAGCAGGTGATACCCAACGTTCAAGCCATTCTTACATGGATTGATGGCGTAGCGATCTTCTCTTCAAACGAGCAAACCCCTTTCAACGACTGTAAGTCATTTACAAAGGTGAGTACTATTATTTTGTGATATCCGGTACAAAAATGTTAATCTCATACCGGATTTGTGTACGCATTTGTAATAGGATATGTTTAAAGACTGTGTGGGGAATATGGCGCTTTCCCAACGTTCAAGCCATTCTTACATGGATTGATGGCGTAGTGATCTTCTCTTCAAACGAGCAAACCCCTTTCAACGACTGTAAGTCATTTACAAAGATGAGTACTATTATTTTGTGATATCCGGTACAAAAATGTTAATCTCATTCCGGATTTGTGTACGCATTTGTAATAGGATATGTTTAAAGACTGTGTGGGGAATATGGCGCTTTCCGGATTTGTGTACGCATTTGTAATAGGATATGTTTAAAGACTGTGTGGGGAATATGGCGCTTAACGCGTACACAAGTTATGGATAAGAGATCGAAGGAGCTCGCCTTCTAGATTTCAGAAAAGGCTAGTGGCTTAATTCATCGTGCGTGCGTGCAGGTTTAATTTTTCTTACACGTCGCTACATTGGGGGGAACGTGGGTTTCATCGGTCCCGACTGGTATCAATTTCAAGACTTAAAGCGACAAAAACTAGCAGCAGCAACCAACGGAGCGTTCCACGCCACCGTCGTTCGCCAGATCGGCATTGTGAACTCAAACGGATGCCATTGGATTGCTTTCTACATATATCGCTCGTCAAGTCCAGTGACGATTACCCTCTTCGACCCCCAGCAATCCAATTCACGCTACAAGGATTTGGAAAAGGCAGTTCTTTCCGCCAGCGTTCCACAATTTGGAGACGAACAGGATGTGGACTTTGAGAGATGGGAGAAGTGCCAGCAAGAGGACGGGCATTCCTGTGGGTTATGGAGTTTGTTTTCTTGGAAACGATGCTGTCGGGCACATGTGGAGTAATGAATGCTACGCAATGGAGCAATACTATCAACTTAGGTACCTGCGCTTTTGCCAGCGCGATACGGAAGAGTAACAGTCTCTAGTAAATACATCAGGGTAGCACAGCTTCAAAATACATTTTGCTTTGTTTTTTTATCTCCCATTCTCTACTGTTCTTGAAGTTGTTTTACGGTTTTACGGACAAGTCCTTTAGGTACAACAAATCTACAACACACACAACTTCTGGTACAAGATGCCGTTTTCTGAATTTAGACATTGCACTCTTCGTAAACTACATTCAAGTCCCTTTCAAACTGATAACTTACGAGCCAAACGCGTATTTGTACTGGTCACGAACGAGGCGGTAGGCGTGGGCACATACTTGAAGGGCCAGCGCAGTGCGCTCAGGGCTAGTGGCATCTTGAGCATCCGGGGTTTGGCGGGTACCTAAGCTCTTGAACTCCTTCAAGTATCCATCTTAAGCCCATTCTTGAAGAAGAATAAGCGAGCTGAGCAGCTCATCGATGGGGCCTTCTCGGTTCACAAGCTGTTTAATCTTTCCCCAGCAGCTCTCGATGCGGCTGTTGGTGAGGTTTTTGAGGTGGGGCACATTGTCCCGGTGATAGTCCACCCACTCCTCCTTACAGGTCTCCCAGTTTGCGTCGAAATACTCATAAAAGGGGTCCTTTTTGTCTCCACCGAGCGATACCATCATTGTCCTGCGATATATTCGATATTCCAGCGCAGATTTCAATTTCATCATCAACTGCAAAGCTCTTATGATGTCCTTCTTGTCTTTGGCGCTACGGGAACATCGACTACCAACCTAGTATACAGCCAACATGAAAAAAAACTTACAAACTTTAAATAATGTTTGCAAACTGTACCTGTTTTCGAAGATAATCAATTACATGGAAGTGGCAAAGAATTTGTCGAGCGTTTGGAAACGCTTCCGCCCGAACTTCCTTTTCTGAAAAAGCCATATCAGTTACGATAACCTTGATGTTTTTCCATCCAGGGTTAGCCTCCTTAAATTCTTCCAGGCAAAACGCGAGATTATCCTTTGTTTCCCTCTCGACGAGCGAATGTTGGACGTATTGACCCTAGGATACACGCACACAAAGTTAGACAACATCCGGTACCATAAAAGCCAATTTAGTACAACTTATTGGACAAAGAGAACTTACCTTCCCAAACACATCGTGGACAAGAAGACTGAAAAGCTTGTAGTATTTTTTGTTGGTTCCATGCGTCGTGTCAATCATTATTACTTCTGGGAAGGCTTTGAATAACCTCTTCTGACGCGCAGTCTGGAAACACACGGCGTGAACAAGACCAGATGAGTTGTTCATGGAAACCGCGGCCGAATTTCCATCAATTCGCACGAACTCACGGAGAAGCTGCAAACTGCGTTCTTCATCCGTCTTCCCTTCTCTGTTTTCTCGTTTGCACGTCTTAATAAGGTTGTGAACATCACGTAGTTCCATGCTTTTACCTTCACAACGAAACGAAACACCTTTAGCATAGTAACAGCAATTGAAACATAAAGAAATCCGTACCGGTCTGCTCGCGCAGATATTGAAGTATACATTTTGCTAATGATCCCGCCTTTTTCATTTTGTGCACGTCCATCAGCACGTACACGTCTGTAATTTTTCGATTTTCGGCATAGTACCGGTACAGCTCGGCACTCTGCACATGATTGTGTGAACCTTCCCACGTCACCTTGACTTTCCAGAGCCCATTAGCATCACGAAACGAAAGCGCCCTCACCTTGGCCGCACAACCGAGGTATCGAATTATTTTGCGGTGCCTTTTTTCATTCCCCTTTTTGGTATGATTTATACCGTGCGTGTACAGCATGGTGACCGAGTAATACGTCATCGTTGATGGCAGCATGCGTGGGTCTTCCTCGTCAACACCGCGCTCTCGTAACTTCTGGTTACGCAAATTGGTGCTGTAGGACGTCCTCTTCGTCAGCAATTGGAAAGTGTCATCCATGTGAACCTGCAACGCCGTAAAGAACGCCTCCCAATCGTCAAATGATCGAGGAAAGCCACGCATGAAGGCTCCGTCGTCATCCACTACTCGTCCGCGAGAAGCTTCAAGCGCGATAACTGCTACGTCCTCTTCTCCATCAGTATTAGCGTCGATGTCTTGACGTTGAGAGCGATTTGAACCGGATCCGGTACGTCTCGAGATGGTTTCGTACCAGATATAGTTGTAATCGGTGTACACTTCGGTTCTTCCAGCACTTCATCACTTTGAGCCAGCGCCAACTGTGTGCACTCATCATCTTCGTCTGCACAGTTCTCTTCCTCGTACGCCTCCTCCTCGGAGAAATACGCCTCGCTTGGACTATTTTGTAAATTCATATTGGCACGAGCGATGGCAAATGCCAAGCGCTTCTTGCCTGGAGCCCGCGTGCTCTTCGAAACATTGGTGTCTGGTAGCGCGGGGTGCTCGGCAGTTGCTGGTTGCGTGGCGGCCACACTGCTATCCGAGTCGTTGAATCCCTCATCTTTGTCTTCCACTCCCTCGTCACTAGGCAATCGATCACGTAGACGACTGGGATCTGCATGCCAAGGCCCGTCAAGCGTCCGCGGCTCGATCTCGTGCGTCAACTGCTACACATACAGAGCAAATAAGTCATGGTGCTCATTGGGACAAACACGCAAGTGAAGGGGCGTGTGGCGTACCATGCGTGGCGCGTCGGTGGTGAGTCTGCTGCAGCGTTTACAGCGCTGGTGCGGCGCCTGCTTTCTTATCCCCCTTTTGATTCTGCAAAACCAGTAATGCATATCTCTAAATGTAGAGTTGAAATTTACTGATGCAAATAAAATACTGTATGCTTTTTGTACACGCACGCCAGGATTCATAGTGCACCTGTCGTGATACTGGCACCGGAGCATAGGGCAGATTCGTACCGGATTCACAACATTTTATCCCGATATTAGGTGGATAGATCCTTTCCCAAAATATAGTATAAGAACCACAAAACGATCGATCGAGACATGCTTTGCATAAATAATCTAAGCTCGGCATGTCTTGGCAACCATTCTTTCTATTTTAGTCTCATTTGGCTCGGACCCGAGCGCGAAGATTTGTCATCCAAGCAATACTTTTATAACTGTCAAAACCACCTAAATTAATATGCTTAATCGAGGTTTGTTGTCTCATTCATTGATTATCCTGCTATACTTGATATTTGTTGGAGTTGGATTGTCAGTGCGTCCAAGCTGCAGGTCAACGCTTGCGATAGCGCAGAAAAAGAAATCTGTGAGAAGTTGTTATAAATGCGTATGACTAAGATGATTGGTAGTTAGGATTTCAAATGAGGGCTAACTGAGCTACAGAGCTCTCCTCACTTTTTTATTTGCACAATACACGACGGCAACAACTTCAGGGAGTCTTACCAACTCCCCTATCACGTGTTCTCCACTTCTTTTGCACAATACACGACGGCAACAACTTCAGGGAGTCTTACCAACTCCCCTATCACGTGTTCTCCACTTCCAGTTAGTGCTTTTAGCTTATTAATATTATTATTAATATTAACGGAAGCCTCGCCAACTATCAGTTATTATAGGTCGGGATGATCTGTACTTGAATTTGAACTGTCTACCTATCATTTGGCAAAAGGATCAGCAGACCGATCTGCGACAAGACCCGTATCGCCCCGAACGTCAATGTGCGGTGTAAACATCGGCTCAACAACGAATTAGCCCTAATAAATAATCGTATTGAAGGAGTAAAAAGTGTAGGGTGGGATGGATAACAACGAATTAGCCCTAATAAATAATCGTATTGAAGGAGTAAAAAGTGTAGGGTGGGATGGAACCCGCGTCAATCCGCATAAAACGCTACGTAACTCAAGAAAAAGGCGCTTGTGTGCTTATTCGACAGCAATGCCACTATACATGTTCGGTTTCTTGCCAGTTCTGTAGTGCAAGGCCTTCCCATGGCGTTTTCGACAATGGGGGGCAACAAGGTAGGCAATACATAACAGGCACAACAAATCCCATAAAATGGAACGCTGTGATTGGCCAACAAATGCTTTGGATACCGGTAATTTCGCTTCATCAGTGGTGATGCGGTACCGGTAAACGAACCGACGAAAAATAGGCTAAACTTCCTTGCTGTCGTTCAACCAGAAGCACTTTTCAGTTTTCCAAGTCCATCACGAAACTCAACAATATTTTGTGACCAATGAATCTCCGTGGTTTGTTTCTCGCTGCACTTGCTTCTTTCGCTGTTGTCGACGCTCAGGTGGTTGTTATCGGCCACGACAAAGTGCAGCCATTCGCTCAACTGACACCTACCACCGACTCGGAGAAGACTGCGATCAAGTTCAAGCCCCAACTTCACATTTCGGATGGATGTCACCCGTACCCTGCTGTTGATTCGAAGGGTTCCATTAGTGGAGGATTGGCGTGGAGTGGCTGGCCTAGCTCAGGCTGCAAGGGGTCAGGGCTGGGTTCGCAAGTGTACTCTCGTTCTGACTGGTACAATGGCAAGTGGGCCATAATGTACGCTTGGTACTTCCCCAAGGGCAAAGAACCCTCTGACATGTCTAAAAAAAAAGGTCACCGTCACTACTGGTCGTACGGAATTGTCTGGACTGACAGTCCTTCACCTGTAAAAAAAGGTCACCGTCACTACTGGTCGTACGGAATTGTCTGGACTGACAGTCCTTCACCTGACAATTCGACTATTCTTTGGGTAATCATGAGTCCAGTTTTAGACAGGGAACCATCTCCTCCCGATTCCAAGTACGTCATCGATGGGACAACGGTCAAGTTTGATTCGTACGCTCCTTTTTTAGAGGATATTCAAGCCCTTCGTCTCACGAAGAGGACCGGCGAAACCCAGGACCTCATCACTTGGGAGCAGATGACGGAGGAAGCGCGTGATGCTCTGCTTGAAACCGATTTTAACGTTGACAGGGCTCCGCGTCTCATGATGCCGCTGGGTGATATCGAATTTAAAGGGATTCTAGCAGGTGTGTACCCGTTCTAGAGGGTCCCCGTCAAACAAAACGATACTAATGTGCATTTAATTACTTTCGAAACGGAGCACACCACGGTGAATTCCAACGTCTTGCAATCGTCTTAAGCCCTTGTTGAGCCCAGTTTGTCTAATAATAACCAGTTTTCTTGTGATGACTAGCTGAAAAAATTATCTGTTCAATTTTTTTATTAACATCAAAATATGTTTTTGATGTTTTATGCGCAAAAAACGGCGGTGCATCCTCCTGTCTCGAAATTTTCGAGTCGAAAACAGGTGGTCGAACTTTAACACCCATTTTCTAAAGGCACGTGCTGCTGTGCCCGGCTCAAGTGGTCACATAATATTTTTAAGCTTCAAGTTTGTATAGACTGCCCATCACGCCTCTTTTGCCCATCTTTCTTGAGGACCGATGTCATTGCGGTCTTTTGGCTTTGCTTCGCAAAGGCAGTCGCTGCGCTCCTGCGATAAAAAGATTCTAATCCCTGGCGAGTACAGTGCTCGGCTCGCCGGAAAGCTCGGTGCTGGGCCCGCCTACGCAAATACCTCGCGGCCCTGCTTCGCGGGCTCCCCGCGCGGGTTTGCTGTGGCTACGCACGCTCCCAACCGCTCACCTCCGTTGGCCCTTTTATGTTCGTTTCACCCGCTCATTTCCTGTCGGGCACAACAACCACTCTCTTTTCTAAACACCAAAATGTATATTAGTGGATTTCAAAGTACCCATTGATGAGGATTACATTTAGGCAAAAATTAGGCTAATCTTTCAGCCAACTCGGTCACATATTCAGCTTTGAAACGCCCTAATAATTTGCGCAAACCCCACAAAAATCATTTCCGTGGTCCACCTCCTACTAACTTCAGCAAGCCGATCAGCCTGCCGACATCAGCAGCGAGTGGAGGTCCGGCGACAGCAGCAGCGAGGGGAGGTCCGCCGACAGCAGCAGCGAGGGGAGATTCGCCGATAGCAGCAGCTTCTTGAGAGTCCGAATGGATCACAAGACAAGCTAACGATTTTATGGCATGGGTGGCTTATCTATCGAGCATGCGCACTCTTTCAGCTTCGACGCCGATTGAGAAGAGTGGAAGTTACTCCGAATTGATATTTCGTCTCCCCGAAAGGGAGTTCAAGAAGCATAAACGTAGTCAGCCATTTGCCCAAAACCAGCGATCTTCGTCTGCGCTCCACCAAAGGCCTTTGAGCGGTCATCGGTCGATTTGCCAACAATGATATTGAACTGAGTAGGGACTTCCAGCCATTCTACTATAAACTGCTTCTGCAGCAGCGATGTGTGCCCTCAGCCAGCACTTCCAGAACTACCGCCAGCGGCTCCCCCTCGCCGACGTGCCATATGTACTCGCTCCTCTCAGCCACCCATGAGGGCAACGTAAATATGTAGTATTTCGTAAAAAAACCCGTTATAACACGAAAAATGAGCTGGCAAAAATGACTCCAAACGATGCGTCTCGGAGGCTTATCTTTTGCTCAAACAAATCCTGTTTTTTTGCCAAACAAAATCCTCATCAATGGGTACTTTGAAACCCCCTATTAGTATTATGTATCCCGGTGCATCATGTACAGTTGAACCAGTTGGCGGTGACCGGGTCACCCCCCATTCCTAGAAGACATTTTCAGTTATTTATTTTTTCAAGTCACGGACCTAAGCAGATCGGTCTTGGCTGAGTCTGACAACTCCACATTCACCCTACAACGGAATTTTCAACAGATATTAATAGTAAATAAGTCGCGGCCGAGTTCACCACTTGCAACAACCGGCAACGTTTACAATGTGTCTGACAGCTAGACCTCAGAGCAGCAGTTACGATATTACTGTCGTAATGAATATGCATTACTACTGTAGTATTTGTTATTAAAAACCACGCGTTAGGATATCGAAAATTAGACTCGCCAGTACCAGCAGGTCGCACCGTGGATTTGGCGGGTCAATTTCTAAACGTCCTACTTGTGTTACAAGAATGTTAGCGTTTTTTTAACCGAGTTTTTAACCATAACTGAATGACAACATGATAAGAGCGCACTGTACGGTACCAGAAGGGTGTAATATTAATGCTCATAACTTGACTACGAGGCTCAGCTATTTCTCTACCTAAGCGTTGTATCGCTGTAGTCCGATTACCGCTATCAGATAATATGTTCTGATTGTGCGCCAAATACCTTCTCCTCGCGGTATTATGCGACCGGATGCCGTTTCCACTCGGCACGCCATCATTAACTTCGATATAATTTCACCCTTTTCGACATGGACCTGATAATCGTCGTGTGGTTTAACTTGTAGAACTACAGCTCGAGGGTTTCCTGCTCCAAACAACATGCTGTAGTTCTCAATTATATCTACAATACACAGTTCTTCGTATGGTATATCAGCTTGGCTACAGCAACCATAATACCCACCGTTCTGCAACGACTGGAATATGGGCTCTCCCCAAGCAGAGCTCCGTTTCCCTCAAATCCTGCAAGATAAAAAAGTTTTTTTTCTCGAGTAATCAAGAACACTTTATGTGCTCAACTTGACAGCGTGAACATCAGTGTCACGGGCCGCTGCAGGATGATGGTCTGCTACTCCTCGCTCGTTGCCTCAGCCAAGCGATAGAGTCATCGAAGTACAGAGGTGTGGAGCGTGCTTACGATCCCGCTGACCAAGTGTAACGGGTCTGGAGTATCCTTAGTCCTCTGATGACTGGCCAAGGATGTGCTGCACAGGTGGACAACTAGGAAGTCCCCGTGGATCTCGGAGGTCCCTCGTGGGACGGAAGTCATGGGTCGAAACAAGGATAACGAGCATTGAAGAGAAGAAGAGGTGTCTACATTAAAGAAGAGGAGTGCGATCTGAGGAACGAAGTGAAGACAGGTAGGGCGAACTGGTAGGATAGCTGCCAGTCGCAAGTAAGAAGACAGTCGTGAATCTACCTCGAAGCTAACAACAACAACAATCAAAGCTTTGATACTAAGTTCAAGTTCTTCTTTCTCTGTCAACAAAGTCATCTCTAAGGCCTAAGGTAATCACGACCCCTTTCGGGATAGACCACGACAAATTGGTGGAGAAGCGAGGGTATCTTCTGGTTCAGAAGTGACTTTCAGAGAGAGATGAATGGGTGCGTAGACAAGGAGTCACGCACGGGTCAGCTACAAGCCAACAGCTGACGAACGGTTGTAGGCGTCTACAATAACGCCAGGTGGAAGGGGACAAGTCGTGGGGAACTCTATGAGTGAGCACGGCCGCCCGGAGATGGGCAAGGAGAGGAATCCGTCGAGGGTTGGCCAATCAGCGTCAACGCGGGATTCGCTCAAATTGCAGAAGTGGCGCCAGGAGAGGTGCAGGAGAGGCGCAGGACGGTGAGAGTACGGAATATGAGTTGCTTCCGGAAGAAGGTACTGACAAGACGAACGCCGGGTAAGTTGGGCCTGGAAGGCGTTCTGAGGGAATTGTGATGAACGAGGTCCAGCAACCCGCTGTGATAGGAACTTCTGATAACAGACCTTCGCTACTCGGCACACCGGAATGACGAAGGGCGCTGCAAGACATGTTGAATGGGTTAGCGCACGCACCAACGGAGACTGAAGCACGCGTGGCGGTAGGGCTTTCCGGACTTGGAACGCTGGTAGATGCGGCAACTACAGAAGCGCCAGTGAACACGGCCACCCAGAGTCAAGTACACGTCCAAGTGGGCATGAACCTTCAGCGTATGGATACTGGCCACCAATAGGGGCGACCGTTTTGTCCGGAACGACGGTGCCGATTCCACAGCCAAGTGGAGCCGTGAGAGCCTCACAACACTGGTGGGACGTCCCTAGCGTTCCTGCTCAGAGCGTTCCGTCGGAACAAGTCCCTTCTACTACTGGTTGGCCTGGGACTGCTGGACTACCAGTCGCAGCGACCGTTCCTACGATGACTAGTGTTAGCCAGACGGCTGCTCAAGATGTTATGGGAAGGTCTCTGAGGCCGAACGTGCACTTCAGCCAAGAGGTTGTGACGCAAGCTCCCAGTGCGTCGACTGCAGCGACGGGTTCCACGGGACCAAGCGTTCTAGGACAGTCGGCCAGCCAGGCGCCTCGACCTACGACGAGAACGCTCGACCCTGCCTTGGAGAACTACTTGACCGATACTATGAGTCGAGCATTACAACTGTACGCGACCAGAACGGCTGGGGTATCTGATCCTAGGCTGGCTAGAGCTCCTGCGTTCCAAGCACTACGATGCCTGTACCAACGCAGATCCCAGTGCAAGCGCCGATTGCTCCAGCTACGGTAGCACCGACGCCTGTAGTACCGACGTCGGTAGGGGGAACGCCTATGCGAGTTAATACGCCGGGAGGTTTGGCTTTTGTGGATGTAGCGTCTTACGGAGGGATTTTCATTGTTGAAACGTTTTATGGACCGGTGATTGCGGTGCATAGCCCGCAAACACCGGGTGCGTATTACCAACCGTGCCAACCGGCGATGAAGTCGACGCCGAACTGGAGTCAACATGCTGCGCCTCAGGGAACTGGGATTGGCAACTACGGCTATACGTCGCAAGGTGGAACGCACCCGGTGGGAGGAGGCTACCATCTGCAAGGACTAACGGCAGCATCTGCTTATCATGCGAGAACGGAGCATGGAACTCCTCAATCGTATGTGGGCATCCCGACTGAGTTGCGTAACGCTGTAAAGGTCATCGTACCGTTCCATTCGGACACGGCGACGAGTGAGCGAGTTGCGGCATTCTGGATGTCGTTCGAGAAGTTTACAACCGGTATGGACAGCACTATGAGACTTACGGCGTTAGAGCAATGTTTTAAGGGCAAAGCAGGACACGAGTGGAGGTACAATTCACTAATTGAGGATTTCGACGTGTTGAAGATTCATTTCCACAATCGATTTATCTGTCAGACTCCGTCCCAATTGTGGAGCCGCCTCAAAGCTGCCAAAAGGAGCCGCGGTGAGTCTGCTGGGGAATGGGGGGGCGAATTTCCACGCTCTGGTCCTTCGAGACTGGCGTTGTTTACGCAGAGGGCATCCCGGGCATAAGTGCTCAGTGCTTCCGCACACATAGCACCTGCAAATGCCCATACGCTGCTCAGCAGCCTGAAGCTCGGCTTTTATCGTCTCCCACATCAGCGTAGCTGAGATCCAGAGGCTCAGGGCCATTGGAGGAACTGGAAGTTCCGGTCGAGTTAGTTTGGGGGGCTCCGGATCCCCAGCGGGTGGAGCGATAGTTGAACTCGGCGTTCAACGCCCCATTCACAGCCTCTTCAAAAGAGGTCGGGTGAACACGGAAAACTTTCGTTCTGGCCACGCCAGTGCGCAACCGTTCGATGAAGATAGTCACCGTGACTGCCTCGGGTAGAGGGTCTGCTACCATACCAGCAATTAGAGTGCGTAACTCTTGGACAAAGTCCACCAGCTCCTTCTTACCCTGTCGGGTAGCCAGGAATCGTGATTTCACACGATAAGCCTGGTTAGGCGGCGATAATACTCGCGAAAGCTGCAGCTTAAGTTGTTCCCATGAGGGGAAAGCTTCGTCCACTGACTACCGCAGGTAAGTGACCATTATCGAGCTCGGCTTCCGAGCTTGGATATAGCTCGCGCCACGCGCTGCTGCACTGTCTTGAGCATGGCTGAAGTCATAGCCATCTCAATCTCTCTGATCCAGAGCAGGTGGTTTTCTCCATCCTTTCCTTTGAAGGTGTTTACACTCACCATGAGTGCTTTGGTTCTAGGAGCATCATTCGAAGACCGGCGAGGCGCCGAAGCCGCCGCGACATCAGTCCTTTTCTGTTGAATGTGCTCAAGTAGAGCAAAACAGATTACAGTACTACAACTTCATTAACTAAAATAATATACTTAGTTTAAATCTAACCTACAAGTGAGCAAGTTAATTAGGAGGGCTTCCTAATTAATTATAAGAAAGCGAAGCTTTCTTCGGCTAACTTCGGACAGAGACGCCCGTCTGTCAGGGTTTAAAGCTACGCTTCCTCTAAGCTAACGTGCGTGTGAACCCGTCACACAGTGTGTGGCCAGCTGAGATTCCACTACACTACCCTTCTCCGTAGGTGGGAGATAATATGTCGAAGCGTCTTATGTGGCGAGAGAGCGCTCTTAACGCGGACGGTGTGCTGGCGGATGCATTACTGGAGGGGATGAAGTCGTACGAAATCGACAAAAGCAATACGATGGCCTGTACCATTTGTCCAGTCAGTGACCCACATAAGATGAGCTATCGCTTGCTGAATTGTGTATCTTCTGGAAGCAGTGAAATTCAGATTGCATCTGTGCTTGGCGAGGAAAACTGCTGACGTGCCTTGACACCAAAAAACATCTGTCTACGAATTCGAGGAACACACGACGAGTGCACCTGATCCAAAGAGGACAAAGCTGACGTTTTCGCATAAAGCATTTTATCGAGAGCTCGCCGAATATCATTTCCGACCGATGAGGATTCGACATGCTATGGCACGCAAGTTCGCAACACCACTCAGGAGCGCTGGCGTGTTATGAACGAGCAATTCAAATGGTGAAGGAGGACAAGGAAGAAATTACAATGATATTAAATAATATTGCGACGTGCAGATTCAAAAAGAGAGACTACAGACTACCGTCCAGCTTGCAGGAACTTCTATTCATTTGGACCCGACGTACGTTAAAACTTAGTTTCGACTTGCTTTTGCTCTTGCTGAGATGCAGGAAGAGGAGAAAGTTAAACAGGAAGCTTGAGATATTGCAGAACGCGTGGTTCAACATGCATGTTGCACGGCTCCTTGCTTCTCTACCAAAGAGCGTCGACTACTGCAAGGAGCACTCAAGAAGAAGGAACCATCTACTGCACCGGTTAGTTCACGATTTCGCTCCTATGTGGAGTGGTGCACGAAACTAGAATCTCCTGGCCTTCTGTTGTTTATCGAAGAAGTTGCTGACAAAAGTGGAGTTAGTTGAGTCGAAGGATGTAAACGCTTGACGTAAGGCAGGGGCCGAAAGCTTTATTAAGGGCAATTATCAAGACACTGAGAGGTGCTACCGAGAGGGAGTTGCAACTATGACATCATGTTGCCGAGATATTGCACCTGTCTGAACAACATCGCTGCCGTGCTCGTAATGCTACACCAAGAATCTAGTGACGTCCCTAATATTAGTGTTGGCGGTATCAGTGGGTCTTCCGCGATGGACGATCTCGTTCCTAGTACTGAGTAAGCGCTTCTTAGCAGCACAATAACAGGAATCATTGACCCGCTGAACCACAAAGCGTGGACGCGTCGGGTCCGGTGTTTAGCGAAGCTAGGGTTTTCTCAGGAAGAGCGCATCGCTGACTTGAATGCGATTCGTGGTAGCGTCATCTCGAAGGCATTTTCGTGTACAGGGAGCAGAGATCGAGTATAAGCTTTCAAGCAGAAGATGAGCGCCGAAGTCAAAGGACGTTCAGCGCAGTCTTTGGTGACTAAAAGCGCTGTGAAAGTATCAAATGTGCCGACCGATGTCCAGCGAAAGCAGCGTGATGCCTTTCTACCTGAGAACCCTGCTGCTAATCTCGTGAATAATAAAGCAGACACCCTTACTGGCACGTCAAGTGGGGCGCAGAAAGAGTCAGTCGACGAGTATATTGCGCGGATGGAATCTTTTGAACAGATGATGCGCTTCGGTTTAGCTGCTGCAAAGTCCAAGGCGGGTCGTCAGCAGCCGGCAGTCCCACGTGAAATGCTCATATTTTTGCAGCATCCATCGCCACAGATTCACAGCGATTTCTCCAAGCTACGCGGCTGGACAGAAGAACTTGACACAACGTTTGCTCAAAACGTGCTTCACCGCGCGTACCTTGATGCTAGTGTCATTCCGTGGATCATGACTCAAAGCATGCGCGACGACTTATTCTATAAGAATTTGGATCCTAGCGACTAGATTAAACGATGGCATGGAACAGCAGCATATAAAGAGCTTGAAGCAAAACAATTCTTTGTAATTGGGCGACATCATTACTGGTCGTACCGATAAGATACCAGAGTACGATACCCGGATCCGATCAAACTTTGCCAAGAACCCGAACAGAGCTGAAATTTCCTTTTTTGAACGACTCACGTCGCTATTGGATTTAACGACTTGTGCAGTTTACTAGCCGCTCAAATTCAGGAGAAAAGCTCGGATACTCGTGTTTCTTTGAGGTTCGTTGGATTCGAGATGAGCGAGTGTGGTGTTGCCAACACCAAGGTCGTCGCACAGATGCTTTCATATCCTTGTGTGTCGTTCTCCAGCATTTTTGAAGCTTGGTTTATCAACGTGGAGTGAAACGACAGTTAATGACTGTCAAGCAAGCGTGGAATTGGTTTTACAGTCGCTACGATATATGATGATGATGATTAATTTCGGCCTTCCATTTGGTTTTAATAGTTTCTATGGAGCCTTAGTGTCTTAAGCAACTCCTAATAAGAGTTGTTTGTCTTCCGCGAAGGTTTTCACCTCAGTCTGTTCCTTCGGCTTGCATATGGTGGGCGTTACAGTGGGACTCTCTCTGAGAGGCCATGTTCGGTTGATCTGGGTCTTCACGCCAAGCGATCTATCAGTTCCTTCAGGGGTTACCAGAATCCATTTACAGAGGGTCTCCAAGAATCTTGTCCAATCAATATGTTACAATCCGTTACAGGGGTCTTTCATGTCTTGTCCTGCGATCTGGGGCCGTCATGTATTTACGTATTTTGGCAGCTGCGTTGCACTCTGTAGAGGGGATATCATGAACAAAGAGAATCCCAACTCTCTCTGCTTTGGTGCTTGAACGTCTTGAGCGTGAGGGATCACCACGTCCGCACGCCTTAGTACGTGATTCTTGTTGAGCGCTTCGGGGGGGTACCGAGTCCTCGGGTGCCTTGTCGATGCGATCTTCATGGATGCGAGCGGTCCGCCGGGTCCGCCGCACTTTGGTGTCAATCTTGGGCTCGACACGCGAGGATCACCAGGCCCCGCATGCTGCAGCGTAGTAGTTGATCTTGATGGCGATCGCCAAACACGGCGCGCTGCTTCCGTTGTTCACGCTCAGGAATATCCCCTCTCGCAGCCCCGGCCCCACGCGGGGACTTCTTCGGAGAAAACGATATCTTCTGAAGAGGCGCTGGAGGTATCCCGGACGCCACTTGTGCCAGACGGCGCAAAAAGCGAAGTTTACAGTCCTACGAGATGGAATGGAAAACCCGAAGGTGGCGTCGTACCTTAGCTCGTCGGCGAAAAATCCCACCCGTGGGACATATCTTTACCAAATCTATTTTCATAGAAAGTGCGACATTCCGTATTTTCGTACTTAAATCATCAATAACTTTCGAAGTTTCTCGCTTTTCGCCACACATCGCTTCAAATAGTAAGCCCTACCCCTGTCGTGTTTTCGATAAAACGTTATAATGGAGGTATTTAAAACGGTCAGGCCGCAATTTCATTAGGCATGGATTATCGTTTTTAAGAGGGTTATGTTATTTAACCCCCCTGTGCCGAAATGTTGTATCTGACAGGATGAATCATGTTGTACGTACAACATGTTATATTAGGGATTGGCTCGGAAAACGCCAAAGTGTAGTCAAATCAAGTAAAGACAAATCTTGAACAAAAAATGAGTTTCCTGCAAATGCACAGGTGTAGGTCAGCTTTTGGAATACGATGGGGCATTTCCTCCCATCAAAATCAGTGGCTGTGAGCTCCGCCAACGGCTGATTCGTGTCATTCACCAAAACAGGGAAGAAAGCAAAAGGGGATACTGGCTCGGAAGTCGGTACTGACGCGCGAGACTCGCAGCGAGTTCCACGACCGTTTAGAAAGCAGGACTAGCGACGGCAGATCGAGGATTATCGTCAAGCACAACACCTATTTGTCAGGCGAACTAGAGCAGGATGCCGATTTCGGCGACGGAACACCGACCGTGGCACCTTTTGCACGACCGGCAGCGCGTGCGCCTATACGGCCACCTATGAGAAAGGATATGGCGTATTTAGCGGCGCCGAAACGCATTGTTTCCGAGCAACGCCGCACTGTCGCCGCTAAAAACGTTAGCTGGATCTGGAGAGAAGGCGGTTGTCAAACGGAAGCAAAAGAAAGATGATGGTGATGATGATTTTGTTCCAGATGAGGGGGATGTGGACGATGAGGACGCTGAGGAGGACGACGACGAGGAGACGAGCGAGAGTGCGTATGAGAGCGAGGGGTACAAGCCCACCAAGAAGAAACGTCCGCAGAAAAAGAGGAAGACAAGGGCCACGCGGGCAAAACCGCAAACAATAACCAAAAAGGTCAGGAAACCTAGCCCGGCCAAGTTGGCGAAGGACAAGGAGATAATATGCGAAAAGGGCTGCCGGGGAAAGGCGGTGTGGCGCAGCTACTTCTGCTGGAGTGGTGGGAAATGCTGCCAAGGCCGATGCGCGGAAGCAGCTCGCTGAGATTGCTGCTACGAATAAGAAGAAACGACTCAATCAAAAGGCATCTGGACCGCCGACCAATAAGTCGAAGGTGTCTCCTGCAGTTATGATCTCGGATGACTTCTCGAACAGACCCGCAACTCCACAAATTGCGCAGTTGTTAAGGTATGACATGTGACATGCTGTATGTGGCAACATGTTTCTAAACTTAATGCTGTATGATTTGTAGGCATGAACAGGATGTATAGCATCCTGCATCTCCGGGGCAGGAAGATACAACATGCGAAGACGTTACACGGTACAGCATGTTATTCCTGCATATTGTAACTGTACTGTTATTGACGCTAACTGTATGTGCGACTCCACCACCTGCAACGGCTTCGACACTTGCGAGATCCTTCTTAACTGGTACACTAACCACATCTGGGAAACAGTGAAAGGTAAGAAAGAGCAGAACAAACGAGCCAAGGCAAAGGCCGCCTTCAATATCATGACAGTACTGTACCAAACGTCGTTCAAGATTGCGTCGGATCCCGTCGATCCCGCGCTGAAGCTTTTCCAGGCCTGGAAATACAATCTCTGGAACCTCGCCTTGGCCACGGACACTGCTGTAAACGAGCGACTACATTCGTTCGACCACAAGAAACCCACACGCAAAGCATAAGTCTCTACGCAAGCGGTGGCGTCAGTTGCACAGATTACACCCCGAAGCGTACAATTCAGTTTTTTTCCTCACTACGTTACATAGTAGCACTTGTAGTTGTCAAATCCTCGCCGCCGTCGAGCCGCCGAGTCCAAGATCCAGACCATCGAGTCAAGTGTTGAAGCCATCGAGTTACTACAATATTCAAGTTACCTTCGCGTAACCTTCATCATGGAACCTAACCAAACTCCTCAAATCTATGGAGAAATGCTGCTTTTTTGCCAGCAGTTCAACATTCTGATGAACAAGCAATTCGCATCCCAAGCCGCAAGAGTGGAGACACTGACGAGTAAGCGTCCACCAAGCTGCCCGCAAGGCTCAACCCCCCAAGTACCATGGAAGTCTCAATGAGGACATCGATTTGTGGTTCTTCACGGTAGATCAATACTACGCAGACTACCACCCGCTCATGGCAGAGCATTTGGCTGCATTTGTGACCATGGTGTCGTGCAATGTAACACCGACACCCATGAATTGGTACAGACAGTTTTTAACTAACTGTGACCGAGGCCAAGTTGTCCGCACCTGGGAGAATTTCAAGCTTGCCATGAGAAAGTGTTTTCTGCCTCCGGATCACGAGTACAGTCTACGCGAGAAATGTGTAAGTTAACACAATTAGGCTCACTTCATGATTATATGAGTGCATTTCAAGATGTACTGATTCAGTGCAAAGTTCCTATGTTGTCTCTTGAACGTCGGTTCTACTTCCAGCAAGGCCGTCGGTCCGAAACCGCACACCACCTCCGCGAACACCACCCAGTCACTCTGGACGAGACCATCGAGGTCGCCCTCCGTTTTGACCATGGAGGAGACCATCGAGGTCGCCCTCCGTTTTGACCATGGAGTCGAGGGTGGCAGCACCCCAGCCGCCACTGCCAAATGGATGCAACGGGCCACATGCCACAAGTGCAAGAAAGTGGGCCATATTGCCGAGAACCATGGATTTTCACCCAACAGTACGGTCTTCCCACACCAGAAACGGGTGAGCACCCATAGCCACTGCGAACACAACACGCTGTGGAGGAATCACAAATAGATTGACGTGCCTGTGCACGTTGCCACTTTTCTACGAGGCGCGCCAGAACGGCCACAGCGGATCGAATATAGTTCAATCAGAGCCCAACAAGACCTGTCGAATATAGTTCAATCAGAGCCCAACAAGACCTGTCGAATATAGTTCAATCAGAGCCCAACAAGACCTGTCGAATATAGTTCTATCAGAGGCCAACAAGACCTGTCGAATATAGTTCAATCAGAGCCCAACAAGACCTGTCGAATATAGTTCTATCAGAGGCCAACAAGACCTGTCGAATATAGTTCAATCAGAGCCCAACAAGACCTGTCGAATATAGTTCTATCAGAGGCCAACAAGACCTGTCGAATATAGTTCAATCAGAGCCCAACAAGACCTGTCGAATATAGTTCTATCAGAGGCCAACAAGACCTGTCGAATATAGTTCAATCAGAGCCCAACAAGACCTGTCGAATATAGTTCTATCAGAGGCCAACAAGACCTGTCGAATATAGTTCAATCAGAGCCCAACAAGACCTGTCGAATATAGTTCTATCAGAGGCCAACAAGACCTGTCGAATATAGTTCAATCAGAGCCCAACAAGACCTGTCGAATATAGTTCTATCAGAGGCCAACAAGACCTGTCGAATATAGTTCAATCAGAGCCCAACTAGAGCTGTCGAATATAGCTCAATCAGAGCCACGCACATATCCTGATTCAAAAATTCAAATTCCATTGCGCCCTTCACCAGCTGCTCGACGCCACTCGACGAGATGCCCAAGCGGATCGACTGGAAGGACGTGGCGCTAGGCACCTCCGCCCTCGACGCGGAGGGGGTGCTGGGCGCCATGAAGACGTACGAGGTGACCAAGTGCAACCAGCTGGCGTGTGTGGTGTACCCGGAGGACGCCCGACACAAAATGCGATACCGCCTACTGAAATGTGCGTTAGAGGCGTGTGCTGCGTCAATTTCCTCGCATGGGCAGGCATGCCCATGGCTAGGGAAAACTTTATCGTGCATGGAAAACGATGTGGAATCAATATTCCAGGTGGGGGAGCATGTTACACCAGCCAGCTCCCCAGGAAGGAAGCGTTTGACGCCTAGCCAGAAGACCTACGTTCAGGAGCTGACCATACACCACCTTCGACCAATGAGAATCAGGCACGCTATGTCGCGAAAGTTTGAAACGGTGCTCCAGGACCTTCCGAGTCTGAGCACCGTCTAAAACTTCGTGCAACACTACTGTCGGACCAACCTGACGCGAAACGACCATGTAGACGACCTCCGAAAGTGGATCCACGAGCGTGCGTTCACTGGCCGAGAGGACATGGCTCAGTCTTTCACGTATGCGTGGGACCTAGACGCCGACGGCAAGTGTGTTGTAGACAACGGCTCCGAGGAGCGGCCTCTCGTCGTCGGCTTGACTACGAAGACGCTCATGCAGCGGCTGATGAGGCATCCCGAGTCGTTCGTCCTTCATGCTGACGCTACCTACAACTCAACTATCGGGGGTACCCTGTCATTGTCGTTGGCATCTCCGACAGCTCGCGTGTGTTTCACCTGGTGTCGATGTTTATTGTATCAGGTGAAACACAAGTAGTTATACAGTCGGTGCTCATGGCGCTGCGTCGACTGTACAGCGTACTATCTGGACAAGACCTGGTGGTGCAGTTCGCCGTGGCTGATGCAGACCAGACCCAGCACAACGCCCTCACCGCTGTATTTGGCGACAACCCGCGCTTCACGAGTCTAATGTGCTTCTTTCACGTGATGCAGAAGGTGTACACTGCGATTAAGGCGTTTCCCTCGGATACAAAGGCTATCATAGTGCGTGATCTCTACGATATGCACTTTGCGCGCAGCCACAGCCAGTTCGTGCGGATGCGGGAGGATTTTTTGAAGCGCCTGAGGGACGTAGAAGAGCTGACGAGCTTCGCGCAGTATATTAGCGGCCAATGGCTGAGCGGAAGGTACTGTACCTGGCAGCTCTACTGGACACCCCCCGGATTCGCATCCACGAACAACCCGGTGGAGACGGTTAACGCTTTGCTAAAGCGCGATTACACGCTTCGGCGCCGACTGAAAATGGGAGCGTTGCTACAGGAGCTGAGCAACTGTTGTCAGGACAAATCTGCAGCGAGCGATTCTTCAGCGTGGAGGTGGTCCCAGCTGTAACCCTCGTACGTAGAGTCCCCGAGATTATCCGCGAGAAGCTTCTATATGAGGACCGACGCGATCAAGACAATATTGCGTTCTCTGAATACATACATGTGATTTCCTGCCCAGCTAAACATATTCAAGTGTCCCCCAACAATCGCAGTGAAGAAGGTATCGCTGTGACTGCTCAGATGGGTGTAAATAACGCCAGGATGGAGTTCGAAGGGCAGCCGTACAGTGGCTGGGGCGTTGACACCATCCGTATGTGGTGTCAATGCAGCTACTGGTTCGGCTTTGGCGTGTACGTGTATGTCCTCTTCGCGCAGCGTACACTCGAGTACCTGGACTGTGCTGGGAGGGAGATACTGGTCACGCGCGGCAAGCGGAAGAACCGTGCAGACGATTCGCTCGTCTGTGGAGGTCAACTTGGTGGCCGCCCGCTGGGTATTGTCCCTGCACTGACGTATTGATTCGAGGACTTTCATATTGGCGATATAGTGTACCTTTTTCTCTTTACAACATACCAAATAATAAGGAACGTTGTTTAAGAAGTACCCTCCAATGGTCTCTATACTCGAAGTTATGAACAAGAAAATCACCTTCAAATTTTAGCAATCTCGCAGTTTTGCGACCGCTGGATCTCAATTCTTCATCAACGTTTTGAAGAAACTCTTCCAGTTATTCTTTATTGATGATTTCGACCAAACATCCTCGCATGGATGGTGTCAAGTAGAAGGAGCACTACACACTATCCTGTTGAGATATGGAGTTTTACTTCTTTTTCAAGGCGCTGAGTCTCCTTTATTTTTTCCTTCTTATCTTTGTTTCAAACCTTTTATATGAACATTTCCTCGCATTGCTAACAACAGCACAAGTGCGAGCATAAGTATTTCAAAGTCTGAAGGACCTAGACAAGAAAGTGTAGACTACGGAGTGAAAAAGAGTTACACTATGTATGGGAGAGATGCTCCTTCCAGCACGAGTCGCACGCACATTTTAACCAGATCTCGTTACCGTAAGAGACTGTAATCTTGGCTCCAATGTCGACCGTAGTTATCATACGGCACAGCACCTTCACCTGCCTCATGTTCTGCATTTCTACGAATTGTACGTTGGGGCGACACGCGTGCCTCAAGAATCTTGCGATAGATCCACCGCCAGTGCCTCGACGTACACAAAGTTTCCACGCCTGGTCTTCTCATTCAGCAGCATGGTATATCCGCTGTTCTGCTTCATCGCCTCCTCCGGCTGGCCTTCGCGCATGGCCTCGTACTCCTGCAATGTACCGCAGTACTCCGCTACGATCTCGCCAGCCCACAACTTCTGCGTCGTGTACACACCCAGACCCAGACGCAGAGTATCATAGATCCGTAGGCCTGGGTGAGTACGTGGAGCATTGCTGCAAAGCGCGTCGAGCCGGCAGATGTCTGGCGTGCAGAAGAACGCGGTGTCCGTGTTCCGGCACACGTGCGCGAAGCAGTCGTCGTAGCACAGGCACGGGTCGACGTCGCCGGCGTCCACGAACTTTAACCCTTCCGGCACGATGTTCTCCGAGACCTCTGTTACGTAGTCCGGAAACGGGACGGACACAATGACGTCCGTCTCCGCGTCTTTGGGGTCAGGTTGATACGACTGGATGTACACCGGTTTCTGTATGTGTACGTTCGCCAACTTCGCTCTCATGCCCGGTATTTTCAGCAACTCCTACAGCCGTGGTTGAGGCGCTGGACGTAATGGAAGTCACCTGGGCGTCACCAGCAGTTATCTGCATCGATCTCGGCGCCAAATCGACCTCATCGGCGGGGCCGGCGCCACGTATGTCCGTAAATGAAGCGGTAATGAAGTTCTGAACCGACTGAGCGAAGCGAGTGCGGTCGGACAGAACCTGGAACTCGCCGGAGACAAGCGTGTAGGTGCGCAGCTTGAACCAGTGGCACGTAACCTCCTTGCCGTCCCGATTGTACACCTTCTTGATCATCATGGTTGGCGGGATAATCTCGTCCGTCGAGAT
>JAIKVB010000133.1:0-40543 GCA_024679045.1 Phytophthora brassicae | reverse complement strand
TATGTAGTAGTGCAGGTCGAACTGGATACCTGAGGCTTCGCTTTGGGTCCACTTCAGCTGCCTATTAAGCCATTGGTGACCAATTTGGTCGGTCTGTGGGTGCTGGACAGCGGTCGTAGAAGATTTTTACCAAACACGACCAGCGTGCGGAAATGCTGCGAACGACGACCGTGAAATTGAAGTGCCTAAACGCCGGCCTTCTTCTACAGTAAAATGTGCAGTATAAACGAATTATCCTACGCCATTGAAGAGGTGAGGAGCGCGACGCTTGGTTCACTGGCCGTGAACCTCACCGAACGAACGAGTGCAGACTAGCGGCTCGCCTGTGATGCTGCGATGGATACAAATTTGTACAAGTTAACGAACGAGTGCAGACTAGCGGCTCGCCTGTGATGCTGCGATGGATACAAATTTGTACAAGTATCGGTTCTGTCAGCCTCACTGCGATCTGCCAGATACCAAACCGGTATAAAGTCCATTGGTGCCTTAACAAGTTCGTAAAGCCGGAAAGTCCGATGTGCAGATATTAATACCACGGCTGACCTTAAGTTTCCGCAGCTGCAGCCAACGTTACCCCAGATCCAAACGGTGCCATTTCCTTCGAATATCTGACGGCGCAATAGCAACTGCTCCCTCGTTAGGAACGCTGTCTAAATAAAGGCACGTGTTACTGCACCCATCTCAAGTGGTCACATAATGTTTTTAAGCTTCATGTTTGTATTAACTGCTCATCACGTCTCTTTTGCCCATCTTTCTTCAGGACCGATGTCATTGCCGTCTTATGGCTTTGCTTCGCAAAGGCAGTCGCTGCGCTCCTGCGATAAAAAGATTCTAATACCTGGCGAGTACAGTACTCGGCTCGCCGGAAAGCTCGGTGCTGGGCCCGCCTACGCAAATACCTCGCGGCCCTGCTTCGCGGGCACCCCGCGCGGGTTTGCTGTGGCTACGCACGCTCGCAACCGCTCACCTCCGTTGGCCCTTTTATGTGTCTTTCACCCGCTCATTTCCAGATGGGCGCACAATTCACTCTCCTAAATAAAACGCGACTCCTCGCGCCACGAACGCCCACAACCAAATCGGCCGTCAAAGACGCAAGCCACACAAGACACACACAACAATTGCAAACACTAATGCCGCCTATGCTGTTTGCCGACCGTTTCCGTCTACGTCGCCCGCTCAGCGACGCACTCTACGGCCCTGTGGCGCTCTACGAAGACGCGCAACGCGGTGACGAGCTCGTGGCCATCAAGAAGGTCTCGCTCACGCGCGCCGTGGCCGCTTTGCGTTGCAACCCCAACATGGACAACCCGTGGAGCGAACGTCGCGTGGTCTCGCGTCTCATGACGCTTCCCTCGCACCCCAACGTCGTGCGTTTCCGTGGCGAGTTCCTGCAAGCGCAAGACACGTGGTGCGTCGTCATGGACTTTTGTCCTGGCGGTGACCTGTGGGACCTGCTGGGTCGCGCACCCAGAAATCGTTTGCCTGAGCGAGAGGCGCTGCAGCTTTTCACCCAGTGTGCGCGTGGTCTGCAATTCCTGCACTCGCACAACATCGCACATCGAGACCTGTCGCTCGAGAACGTCTTCTACTGCCGCGGAGTGTGCAAACTCGGCGATTTCGGACTCAGCACGGACGCACCACGACGTGGATGCGGAGAGGCTGTGGGCAAGGCCTATTACATGGCACCAGAGGTCGTGGACCAGCAGCGATACGACGCACTGGCTGCAGACATGTGGTCGCTCGGCATTATGCTCTTCATTGGACCAGCAGCGATACGACGCACTGGCTGCAGACATGTGGTCGCTCGGCATTATGCTCTTCATCATGCTCACGGGCTCACCACTCACGTCCAACGCATCCAGAGGCAACAAAGCTTTCGGCGCGTTCTGTGAATTGGGTGTGGCTAAGGTTATTGACTCCTGGGGGTTAGCAGATACAATCTCTCGAGAGACGGTGGCGCTGTTGGATACGCTACTGCGTGTGAACCCAACACAGAGACCCACCGTGGACGAACTGGTGGAACTGGTGGAGAGAATAACCTAGAGATAGAAATGGATGTAGTTGACAGTACGAACTCGACGTACGGAAAATGTAGAGAAATATGCGATATTGAAGATAAGATTTTTAGGATTATTTACATAATATCTTCGGCTATAAAAGTTGCTGCACCTAGCAATTCTTTGCTGTCATCGATACGGATCCAGAACTTCAACTCGTAGTTGGGTCCTGGGATCCCGTTGATTGCAGCTGGAGAATGCACCATCTAGGCTTGCGAAAGAGGAGATCATTTCCTCATACTGGACTGAGAGAAGACAACTAACTCTACTGGATTGCTCCACTGGATAGCTCCTAAGAAAGCTGAGTTGACAGAAAGTCTTGAAAGAGTGCTGAGGTTCGCAACAAGGCCAGTTGAGCCCTTGTGGAAAGCCATTTTCATCAGGATCGCGCGTTCAGCAGCCGAGAACCTTAGTCACTGTCTCTAATGGTTTGAGTACCGTTGCACCGCCTGGAATCAGAGTCAAACCTCCACAAAACTATTTCCAGCGCGTAGCACTGTGTGTCTTTGTGCTTAAAAGTGTTGAGCCAGAAGTGAGGCTGCAACCGATGTTCGGACAGGCTACAGTAATAAACTAAGACGTCACCACTATTGCACGATGCCACAGAAGCTCGCTGAACAAATGAAACCTGGCTGGCTATCCACAGCAAAGAATAATCGTTTCTTCTGTCGTGGTCACTACAGTAGTATTTTCTTCTGAATTACATGTAGAACATCTACTAGAAGAGCCTTTAAAGTGGGCTGATGTTACAGATACCGGAAGCAGTTCCTACCATTCAATAAATGAACCGGTTGGCGGTGACCCGAGCCACCAGCCACTCAAGGAAGAAAATCTGAAATATTTATTTTTTCTACGGTGGTCGAACTCCAAAAATAAAAAAAAGTGTGTTTATAATATCATCGTCGACGGTTTGTAGTTGCCAATGGCAACTTGCCACTCTTGCATCTTCATTGCGATGAGCGCGGAACGGTGTACAGGTGGTCCAACCTCTCCTGACATCTGCATGATAATCCTATTATACATCATATTCTTTTCAATAGTATAGTTGATACCCGGGTTGTCTGGTGTAACCCCGGGTCAGTGACCCGTGGGCGACCTTAACCGGGGTTAGTAGTAGCGAGGAAAAGTGAGTAGTAGTATGACTGGAACTACCCTGCTACCTTTCTCAAACACATACTCATACTACTACCGATTTTAACAAGTGGTAGTAGTAGTAGTCATATTAGTACTACTAGTCAGAGTACTATCGTCGGCAATGCTAGACAGAAGATTTGCCGTTGCCGACGGAAATGACCACACGTCTTGTTGGTCTGGGGCACTTGGCTGATAAATTGCTGCATCCTTTTTAGACATTCACGCCACACTTCGTCATGTCCTGCTTCATCTTCAAAATTTCGTCCCGGTTGTGGCGTAGCAACAGTTGCTTCTCTGAGCGTTTGCTGTCCGTCCTGGTCCGTAGGGGACCCATGACTATCCCTCCCGTTGAAAATACTCATTACTGGAACGCTGACGACGGGATATTTCCGAGATGGATGCGAGCTAGCAGAGACATAGAGAGAAACTGTACCTCACCCTCGACACGGAACCAGTCCAAGAAAACTCGCCGTGATCATCTTCGTCTGCACAACTCTCTTCCTCGTACGCCTCCTCCCCGAAAAAAAACGCCTCGCTTGGTGGGTGGATTACCAACTCGGAAGGTCTTCTTAGTCCATCGCTGGGCCCCAATTTTGGTGTTGAAAATCACGTGAAGTGTTTATACCCCATCAAAACCGATCCCGCCGTCCGCGTACCCCGCTACGCGGAGGTCGAATTGTCCGGCAGTTGACCTTACCTCTACGCCTTTGACCCTAAAAGCCGTCAAGCTTACGATAGAGCGGGTCTAACGCTGTAATGAAAAGCATCGGTGCCAATGGGCTCCCTTGCCTTATTCCACTAGTCACTTGAATCCGTCTTGACTTCACCCCATTAGCTAGAAACTGTACATTCGTGCCTGAGTGCAACGCGTTCATGGCGGTAACGAATTTCGGTGGATACCCTTTCTTCCTCAGCACGTCAAGTAAGTAGGAACGATCCAAAGAGTCGTAAGCTTTTTTAAAGTCGAGTAGCACCGCCGTTGCATCGGCCTGGGCCGGGTCATTCTGGAAAGTCCTTTGCGCGGCCTCGAAGAGGTGTAGAGTTTCGTGAATGGTTCTGCCAGTCACGAATCCATTTTGGTTTTCGTGAATTTCGTCTGGTAATGTAATCCCCACTCTGCTTGCAAATATTCGTGTGAAAATCTTGTAGTCCGTATTGAGAAGTGCTAGAGGACGGTAGTTGAGAGGGTCGCTCTGTTTCCCCTTTTTGAGGCAGAATATCTCTGCTTGAAGAAAGGAGTCCGGAAAAACGCCAGCCTCGTACCATAAGTTGATAAGAGTTGTCAAGATCGGCGTCAGCTCAACCGTGTAGTTTCTGTACCAACTATTACACAGGCTGTCTGGTCCCGCGGCTTTACCTGTCTTGCATACCTGGATGGCCGTTGTGACTTCACTGTTCGTAATTGAATTCGCGATGTCGGATTGATGTTGGGTCTGTGTACCGGCCTGGGGTATCCAATTAAGTACTGCCCGGATGGCGTCGCGGGTCCCTTGTCTCTTCTGCATAATCGGTTGCCAAGCATCTGCTAAGATGTCAGCCTTGTCATGCACTCCCCTGATGGGTGCTCCGGGTACCGGGTCTAATCGATGAACTACGTTGTCTGAGAACTTGGTCGACACTTTTTTTAATAATGCCTTTGCCGTTTTCCCGGTCCAGTGCGTGTGGTCTCGGAATAGCATCTTGTTTCCGATGTCTGCTATTTTCTTTTTGCATTCCGTAATTGCCCTTCTCAGGCGCGCTGCCCGCGAAGGCCCTGTCTGCTATTTTCTTTTTGCATTCCGTAATTGCCCTTCTCAGGCGCGCTGCCCGCGAAGGCCCTCGATATCATCCAGAGTTAGGACAGCAATTGTTCCTGAGATCGAGTCGATTGTGTTGGCATTTCCTGCCTATTCGTCGAGTAATAGTTGTTGTTGACGTATGAGACGGACGAGTTTTTGCGTCGACGCCCTTGCCGCCCTTTTCCGTTCTCGTATACTTCGCCTGGTTCGACTCGCTACCTCTGTCTTCATCAGGTCCCATGGTTCGCTGCCTCTGACGCTGACCATTTGCCGTGTACTAGGCGATCGCTAAAGTCTTGTAGTATCGTCCTGGTCGCGGTGGTAACCTCTGCCTGAGCATACGGTGGCACTGGGAAAGTCTGGTCGCGCGCTTTATCCGTACCGGGTCCTCGGGCGATCTGACGTGTAGTTTGGTACCCTGATGATCCGAGTTAGCTCCCATCCGAACCGTGTTCCACCCCGCCGTCCATCGTTTGGCTTCAGCGTTCACATACCACTTGTCCAACCGGGCCGAGGCGTCCCCGTGATTCGGGACAGTGTAGTGGTATGTATGAGTTGTGGCTTGGTGCCGGAGAAGCTCGTCCTTGCGCCAAGATTTGGGCCGGGCTGCAACGATTGGGTCGATCATTCCCCATTCGACCAGTCTCGCTTTCAATGCTGGAGAATCGTGCTCCCCCGCCCCTGCTCCATAAGATCGATCTGCCTCGTGGTCCAAAGTGCAGTTGAAATCGCCGACTGGGGACGTGATATCTTTGATGCTGTCGAAGAACTGTTCTCGTGGTGAGTGCAAATGGGGTGCGTATATGTTGCAGATAATCGTCGGGGTCCCATCCATTGTGTCCCGTACAGCGATAAATCGCGATGTCCAGCGTGATTCCAAGTAAGGTATTGCGTTCTTGAATGACCCGAATGGGTCAACCAATATCGCTACCCCTCCTTTTCCGTCAGTGGCTGCAGCCCATAATGATAAGGCCGGGGCCTCAGTACCATCACGGAACCCCCATCGCCGCGCATAGGCACGAGTGTGTGCTGCTATTTGCGCCTCTGTAACATTTGACTCTTGAATAGCTACGATATCCGTTCGTCCATGCAGATCTCCTTCACCAAATGCCTTGAACCATCTTGCGCTGTCCACGTCTTTGACCCTAGTCCATTCACATTTTGAGTGCTTAATCCGAAGGTTTGGTCCCCCTCCGTAAGTCCTTTTTGAGCTCGGTGTCCCGCCTGTTGTCGTAGTGTTTCGGTCGTGGTGGTTCTGTTCTTGGGTCTCGTCTTGGTGTGGTTATTTTTTTCGTCCTGTCGTCTGTTTCTCCTGCGGTCGATGTATTCCGCTGGCGCGGTTGTTGTCGATGTTGCCGTGACCGGCTGGCGCTATTAACACAGCGGTGCCCTTAATTGCGAAGGGTGGAGTAGGCCTCCGGGGTGTCATCATCACCCTGTCCCCCCAGGCCAGCCCCGTAGGTGCCATTGTGGCACCGCTCCAGTCATTGTGGTTCACCACACCATTGCACAAACTCCTCAGGAACGGAAATTCGTCGTACCACGTGATTCTTGCCCCATCTGGCGCCCGTCCCATGACAGTCTTGTCCCAATCCCCTACCGTGTACGGCATGACATGGAGGACCCGCCACTGCAGCTCGGTCATGTCCGCAGGTTGTGCTCGACAGTATTCCCGTGGAGTTTTCTTTTGTAACCTGGTCCATCGCTCAGACATGTTCGCCAGTGCATGGGCCGTCCGAGATGGTATGGACTCATCCGTACATGCTTGGTACCATTCCACACAGTAGGTTCTTGTCTCTCCGCTCATACTGTCGTCCCGGACAACCCTCTGTAACGCCCTAACCTGCTCCCTGTGAATCTCTGCGGCACCCCATCTTTCCAGGTCTGGCAGAGGCCATTGTTTTGCTTCGTGTTCGGGATACGGTAAAAAGGCGAATAAGTGCCTCAAAGCCGCCGTATTGGTGCAGAGCCACACCCGAATTTTGCCAATCGACGCCCCCCCCGTCGTTTGGTGACCGGTAATGCAAACTTTTGGCCATATACACTACGCCACTTGTCGAATGCTTTCGAATTCGCTGCCGCCACTAAGAGTGAAAGAGACGTATCTACGTCTTCCATTGGGATGTCTGGGGCTTCCCTCAAAATACGGAAATACGAGTTCATCACCACGTCGCCCGTTGCAGGCTTAGTGTAGCGAGTAGGTACTGCTTCCGTGTCGATGGACTCCGCCTCAGGCTGTGACGATGCGTATGCGTCCATACAATAATCTGCGTGGATACGTTGCTCTTCTAGGGCTATGGCCGAGTCCTAGTCGACCTCTAGTCCATGATGGTCCAACGTAGGTAGCCTCAATCTCGCGTGCACTAAGTCAAGTCTCAACCGCATATTGAGGCGTTTGAGCATCAGTTTGTTAACCGGGTCGATGTCAGCCAGTTGGTTAATCGTTGCAAGGTCCACTGCTCGCTCGTACTCCGTCATGTCGTTGATCTCTGGCTTCAATTCATACTCCGGTGCCACATATTGTTCCGTGAAGTCTGGGTCTCCCCCGCGAAGTGCCTCTCGTTATGTCGTAGAACAAGAAACGTGGGTAGAACGTGAAGTCCCCAACAAGCCTTTAAATACTTCGTTGCATCTCTATCACTCAGCGCTGTGACCATGCCGCTTTCGTGGTCCGTGCCATCGGCTAGCCGATGATTGGTGTACCCATAACACTGTAATACTGATTCTTTTGGACGTCAAAGACTACGACCGGTTCTCTCAAGTGTTCTCCAGTGCCCTAAGTTCGTGCGATCCTGCTCAAAATGATTCTGGTACCGTTGGTCCCACCGACCGTGCTCGCGCATTGTCATAATGCACAAATAAGGCCGCAGTGGCACTGGCCTTACTGCTGAAAGGAGTTCTGTCCGGGTATAAGCTCATGCACTCCTCAATGGGGTCGGCTAGCTGTACCTCCGCATCCTTGCGCAAGTTTTTCATCATAAGAGAATATACGTACCATTTTAAGTCGGTGGCGTGCTTGACTACCGTAGGCGTATTTTTCATCTCTGGCCCCCTAACATTGCGCATGGTTGTGTGGCGGATTGAAGCATCGAGCACAGGGGCGCCGCAAGTGTGTTTGGTAATGATGAATTGTTAACGCCGTAGTTCCCATCTTCAGGCAAGATACACCTTGAACTTGTTCTGGGCATCCCGATTGTGCAAATCTTACAGTATGATAACGGTTATCATATATCGCAGTTTGCTTCTCCCGGGCATACTCAATGTCCAGCACTTTTGGGACCACGGTGCTAGCCAGTATACGAGCAATGTTTGCTAGTCCTAAGGTGTCGCCCCGTATATTCGGACAGCATACTGAAGTTCCAGTTGTGCCGGCGAGTAGTGGCCTGCCGCGGCTTCCTCAGTCGTTTGTGCTGTGTTTTGCAAGGTTATCACCAACTATTGCAATCGGAAGGTCTTCTTAGTCCATCGCTGGGCCCCAATTTTGGTGTTGAAAATCACGTGAAGTGTTTATACCCCATCAAAACTGATCCCTTTTACATCCCTCTGAAATGAGCGCATCATTTCGTGTCCCGAGTTTCGGTCCGTGTTAGCTTGAAATAACTCTTTATAAATCATTGCATGAGCCGTTGTTTTGTGGATTCGTACTGTCGCAGGTACTACCGCCGTGAGTGCCGAGTTGAAGTATGCTTCATGCATGTCCTCCATCATGGCTCGATGCTCAGCGATGAATATCTCCTTGATGAAGTTTGGAGGGTGAGGCAGTTCGATACCCCCGTTGAGGTATGCAATTAATATTTCATTCTCACGTTCTGTCCAACTTCGAATGCACTCGTCGCTGTTGGCCTTCCCGGTGCCAGAGCTTCGTCCCGCATCTGTTTGACCTCTGTCGTCCATTGATCGGAGTCCGACCGTGTCCAGTCAGTCATCACAGTGGCGAGTAGTTGCTTGGCATGGATCGGATTCCATACACCAGCCAACATGTGAGATGTCCTCGCCATGTCTTCGGTGATGGGTGCATCTGCCGGTCGGTGTGCTTTGACTCTGTCATCCCACGTCCTTCCGTCCATCTGTACGTCTGTGGTGGGTATGGGCTGCGCCGTCATGCCGTTATTAGGGCTGCAAGAAATGTCGGTTACCAAACTCCGAAGAAAAAGTAATGCACATACCGTATGGAGAGTGGCTACGTGCACAGTAATTAAAAAGGGCAGTGGGAAGAGGGTGAACGGAGGGAGCGTGTGCGAGCTCGCGTAGCCACAGCAAACACGTGCGGGGTGCCAGCGAAGCAGGGCCGCGCGGTATTTGCGGAGGCGGGCCCAGCGTCGAGCTCACGAGCGAACCGAGCCTTGCACTCGCCAGAGCTAGAATTTTTCATCGCAGGAGCGCAGCGACTTTGCGAAGCAAAACATTCTCCCACATGACATCCGTCCTCGCTGAACAATTGCGTTTCTAAAAGTGCAAAAACAACAGATTTAACGCACTCATGAGGCCTTTCCACGACGGTATTTATTAATAGCCTGCACGCAAGTGGCTTTTTTACCACACTACTTAGGGAAGGGGCATGCCATAATAGATCTCTAAAACAGTCGGCAAAACACGTGCAAATCACAATACGGTATGGCAGCGACATTTAAGATAATGTCATGTGTAAAGACTTAATTTTGCCCTTTTCTACACCCACTTTAGTTGCAAATCCATCGTCATTTTCGTTTTGCCAAAACAACTGCAAAGCTCAAATAACAAGAGCCAAATATATAAACAATTAACCAGCAAAAAGTATTGTGCATCCGCAAATTGATGGAAGCGGGGAATTTATTCTTCACGGAACTCTTATGTCTTCTTTTCTCAACACCTCAGATATGGTTTGTTTGATGCAAAGGCTGGGCCAGATTCCGATCCAGTGCTGTCTTCGGGCAACCACGGGGGCTAAATTCATCAGCTGCTAAAACCGTGCTTTGATCCTTGGCAATATGGCTGCTATCTTCATAAACAAATACACGATTGTTATTTGCTAAAATGTTTTATGTTTTGTCTTTACGCAATTGGAGTTCCACTCTTTTGTGGCGTATTTTAATGTCGTGAGAATTCGCTGATCGTTGTCTGTAGTAGGGAGATCGGTTGAGGCTGATACAAAGTTTACAGTTGGGCAGTCTCCTGACGACCAGCCTGTCAAATAGCGATCCTGCACATACAACTTTATAGACCTTTTCCGTGCATCAAATACACCTTTGATTGGTGAATTGACCTTTTTACGTATTTCATATGCTATCCAATGCAAAAATGCCTATATAAAACTATCAATCCCAATCATACGCGTACCGGTATGATCAAATCCTTGCTATTAGACCCGTATGCTCAGTGTTGGATAAAGCCGAAAAAATCGGCTTTATGTTTTCTGCTTGTTCTGTGCGATTTGCAAAATAAAGCCACCACGGTACTCTTTAAAGCCGAATTCAAAGCCGCGATACATCCGAAAGCCAATTGGTGCACGGGAATGTGTA
This sequence comes from Phytophthora brassicae, assembly GCA_024679045.1. NCBI lineage: Eukaryota > Oomycota > Peronosporomycetes > Peronosporales > Peronosporaceae > Phytophthora > Phytophthora brassicae. Next base: position 30,076 of record JAIKVB010000133.1, on the reverse strand, counting down.
TACCAGATGGTATACCGACTGCGACTGTGAGGCAACCTGCCATTTCATCAGGATTTGTCCGGATACGAAAATTTATAAAGCCGACGGCTTTCTAAAAAAAGCCGCGATAAAGCCGAATAGCCGATCGGCTTTAAAATCGATAAAGCCAAAAAAGCATTTATATATACCCTGTGATATCGAATTGTAAGCTGTGACTTATCTGCAAAGATGTTAGCCTAATCCCTGTCAATGGGCCAAGCAGCCGGCCCGAAGCTAATTCCCCCAGCATACCAGTGTTGGATTTAGCCGCGTAGAAAAAAGAGGAACCTGTACAGTAATCTGCCTGACTAAAGAAGTCGGGCATGGAATGTAAATTCGAAGTGTATTAGAAATAAAAAGATCCGGTTGGTGGTGTTGCTGACAGTATGCGCACGAGATGAGTACCTGGGTCAAAGAGTGGCTATACTGTTTGGGAGGTTATCGATTGTTGCGACTTCTTAGTCAAGCAGATTACTATTAAGTTAACGTAAAAATCCGTTTGAGTGCACGGTATCACTTCAGTGCACGATTGAATAGATTGGCCAATCAAATAATTTTAATATATTTTAGCGTCCATTTATTGGCTGAATATCATGTTATCAATATGGTACACGATGAGTTTATTAATACTATGAAGAAATAGAATTGAAAAGATCCAGAATACGTGATAGAAACTGATCAAAATAGGATCAACGGTACCAAAATGCCTTCTGATTCACAAATCCACCGAGGAAAAACTTAAAAATCACTGGAGCCATCATTTTAGCACATGCCCATATGTTAATACTGGAACCAAGTATAATCGTTAGCGTGCACTAAAGCGATCACTCAAAGAAAGTGCTTGACACCAGCGAACTCTTCGAGTTGTATCTACGGCCAACGGTCGCTTTGAGAACATTTTGTTCTTCCTATTACATCGTTAGTCTAATCTCTACTAGTTCCAGCAAGCTATCGCTGCAGATAATGGCTTGCTCCAGCGCGATGACCATTTTCCGACATCATCCAAAACCGCGCACTAAACTGGATTGTAACGTTATTACATTTTATAGTTGGCTGCTGTCAGCAGCCTGCGTGCACCGTTTGGTAGTATATTGTACTGTAAAGATGTGGAAGATTGTACACTATTCAGGGGATGCTTGGGCATCAGTTTTCGTGACGGGTTCGACTAGTGACTGTTATGAGAGTAGAGCGTTAAACCTTTAGTAGTGTAGCCATTTTCGATCTCTCGAGGACACGCCTTGGTGACTTAAGCTTTTACGTGAGAATACCTCGTACAGCTATCTACCGTTTACCTTTCAAGCCCCCTACTATTAATAGGGGTCTCACGTTCGGTGGTCTGGAGCTGAAGCGTACGCTTACAATCAACGGCTCAGCCCATTATACGCTTTCAACGTTTCTTCATTTACAGTACTGGGAGCACAAGGCCGTGGAGAATGGATCTTCAGCATCGCGCAGAGGTTTGTGCAACACAGGTGGTAAACACCGTTGATGTCGAGCAAGTGTGGCTGCATACACTAAGAGTTGTCGTAAATGGTGCAACGTACGGTACAGTACACATTTTTTTTACTGGAGCCTGCAATATTCTTCTGCGGGGGGTCCTCTGCTCCAGCATCGCTGCGGGACGCACGGTTGCCCTGTCGCTAGGTTTGACAAAAACGACCCTTTTACTCCCAGTAGACATTTATCGTTTCAACCGATTAGCTTTCATGTGATCTGTCGGCTCATGGTATTAGACATAAAGCGAACCGGATGGAAAACGTGGTGAAATTCCAGCCACCAATCCGTCCTTTGAAGTTCTTTTAACAATACAACTCTGCTATTCATATGAAGCATATGGTATGCTCCGTTGTTGGCTGTATGCTCCGTTGTTGGCGGTACGCAACGGAGCATAGCAGAGCGAATACGCCTTAACCTTAGCTCCGAAGTGCGTCAAGCAACGTTAACTTGAGAAAGCGGGTGAAATGGTGTCTTGGAACGGGGCCTAAAAAATGCCTGCGGTTTAAGATCCGTGTGCGGAGCACGCGGGTTTAAACCCAGGACAACCCATGGTCACAACTACACCAACGTAGGGTTGTTTTGCTTTTTGGGGTTTGCATGGGGTGAGGCAACCGTGTGCGGAGCACGCGGGTTTAAACCCAGGACAACCCATGGTCACAACTACACCAACGTAGGTTTGTTTTGCTTTTTGGGGTTTGCATGGGGTGAGGCAGGGTCATATGCTTGATGTCGACTCCTCCAACTTTTGAGGATTTGCTCCTCATGACAGCCGTCCTCGGCGTTTTGATTTTGTCTACCTTTATTTCTCGCTTATGTACGAATATTCGAGCTAACGGCCAATAACCGTTGCTTCGTGTTGTTGTAATAACGTTGCAGGAACGCCATCCCTTAAATGCACTGCTAGCTGCGACGCGAGGGAGATTCTTTGGATGACCCAACAAATTGTGGTCCGTTTCTCTCTGCTTTTGAAAGTCTTTATCCTGATGAGATTGAAACTTGGCCGGTAGAGAGGGCCCTGGAGAGAGAGTGGTTTGTTTGGACATGAACTGGAACAGCCTTATTAATTACAAGGCGTATCCGGATGCTGTGCGATCGTTCGGTGCGTCGTCTACGAATTGCCCGCATATGGCGACGCTATTTCTGCACAGATGATCCGAAGTTGGATACGGTACATGTATCTCCCATTCGCGAATCGCGAGGAGCATTGCTGCTGCTCATTGCGTAGGCTCCATCAGTTCTCACTCCTCAATTCACTCCCAAGATCTTACAAGCACCAGCCTCAACTTCGACCTCAAGAAATCATGCGCCTGATCTACATCCTGCTGGTGATTGCGGTCATTATACAAGTGAGCTGCAAGACGACCACGGCCACGGATACGGCGAGCCAGACCACAGTCTTGCAGATAACTCCAGCTGAAGTCGCTGCAAACGCGGGCCCTATCAACCGCCACCTGCGTGCTGCCATCACTGCAAACCAGGCTGACGACGACGGTGATGATGATGAAAGCGTCGACAACGAGAGAGCGATTGGTTCCGCCATTATTAACAGGATTAATGCAACCGGATACCGGTATCTCCACATTGAGGCTATGAAAAGGATATTTAGGGACGCACTCATTGCATATGGACTCAATAACGCCCGTCGTGGATTAGACTCACAGGCGTTTCGTGCGTTCTTGAACACCGTCGTGCTGCGGTTATCCTATTACAGACAACAGCACATGACTTAAGTCTGGTGGTCAGCAGTGCATTGCTAGTTAATGTAGAGATGCTAAGTATTTCTCGGTTAGTTGAGGACGCAATAAATGAAAGAACCCCATGCAAAACTTCCATCTTCTACCAGCGTGTACAATGAGTTCGGCAAGCAAAAAGTGCGCCTGTGGTTTATGATAGCACGCGGGCTTTTATCCATGGTCAGTTATGGTCATAGCCATATAGGGTTAAGCCCTGCAGTGAACTTCACTGTGAAGGGTTAAGGTGTGAGGTAAAGCGATCAATACGCTGTCGGCAATTCCAATTTTCAAGATTAGAGATCCATGACACCTGTCCCGGACCAGCTCTATGACTTTTAACGGTTTACTAGGTTTCTTAGGGTAGTTGCCTTCCTCGGGGTAAACAAGCCCCGCATTTTCAGAAAAACAAAAAATCGATCTATGACTTTTAACGGTTTACTAGGTTTCTTAGGGTAGTTGCCTTCCTCGGGGTAAACAAGCCGCATTTTCAGAAAAACAAAAAATCGAAAAAAGAAAACTATACGTGCATATGTGTGCCTCTTTTATTTTAGTTTTATACCACTCATGCCGAAAGAACCCATGAGCGAGTACGACGTGGAGACCGTTGCCAGTTCCTTCACCTTTGGGTCGCGCAGGAGCTTTTCAGGACCAATAATTGCTCCACAGAACCCGTTGCCGTAAATCTCAGAACGGTGTCCACTTGCTCACCTAGCCAATGCTCCACAGTGCAAGTAAACAACGCTACTCAATTCGTTTCTCTCGAGTGTAACATCAGCGATAGGTTCGCGTACGCTGAAGAGGTCTTTGGACAATAATTGTCCAGGACAATTATTAAAAAACAAAAATCCGAAAAAATCCGAAATAACCCAGTTTACTTAATCATATACAATTATTGTAAATGCTTAAGTAAACCTGGGTTCTTTCGGATTTTTTTCGGATTTTTGTTTTTTGAAAATGCGGGGCTTGTTTACACATGCGGCAAATATATAATATTTGGCGAGAATCTGTAGAATCTCGCGACAACGCTAAATCTCATGAGTACCCAAGTATTCTCCGAAAGACAGTGTAATTCGGGAATTAATGGTGTTTTTCGCGTGCAGATCAATCTCTCAAGTGTAGCTCCCCCCTATCACGCCACGGTATTTCGAAATTGAAGATGCGCGATCTTCAAACGCTGTCTGGAAGGCGGGGAAATCGCGCCCAGCTTCTCTCACATTCACCCACATTATTCAATCTGCAGCTGAGATAGACAACAAGGTAATCTCGTCGCGCTGTATGAGTTTAACTATTTACGAATGCACTAATAATACATGTTTGTCCCCCTTGTCATCTGCGCTCGTAATTCTCCCCATTTCAAGCATGCCAACACGCAGCCATTCAAGGATGCCAGTTCTCGAATCCACTCCGCCCCCGTAAGTCTAGCTAATTTGTAGCTCTGTTCTATTTGGTCTTATAATACTTACTACGCTCATTTATTCGTTTAGATCACCGCGGGGGCCGTCTCGCGTCAAACGCAGACTCCTAGAAGATGTGGTTAGAGACCACACTCCCCATGGATCACCCCGTCTGAATAAGAGGCTCAAAACATCAGAATTACCACTTTCTGATGTTGTACATGGACCAAGGTTGCGCTCCGATCGATGTGTCGGCCGGACACGTGTGTTGCAGGCAGCCACGATGAGGATTGCGTCCCTCTCTCGCTTCGTTGTGGCTTCCCCCGAGATGCGCGAGTCGTCCGAGAATTGTGCTGTACGCCGTCGACACGCAGTCAAGGATCCCTCGACTCCTGTTTCGACTTCGACGTCTTGTGCTACCAATCTAGCTCTGGGTCCCCCTGGAACTCCCATTTCCCAATCATCGACTGTTTCTCCGTGGACCCCACAACGTGTAACCCCTCCAAAATCCTGTCCGCCGCGAAGAGTAATTTGCCCGGTCCCAGATTGGATTACCGCCGTGTATGCGTCCGAGGGTTACGACTTGGAGACCTTGGCCGTGCTCGCTGGTCTATTAACGCCAAGGCCTGGCGGGCATGTGAACCGACGGACACAAGTGACTCCAGCGGGCGTGGAAGGCGTGGCTGCCTCCCAACCCTCTAATTCCGCAGCGTCTCCAACGAATAGTACGCCTGGCTTCACTATAGTCGGAGATACCACACTCGACTCGGCGCGGGAAGTACGGGTACCCGAGCCTTGGCCTGAATCTGTGCGTCTACTCACGGCATGGTTCAACCCCAGCAACTGGCGTTTTGACCGTGTGCACACGGGGGTTGTTGATGTTGGTGGCTGTGGCTGCATTTCTCGATGCAACGCCATGGCATGTGAAATGCGAGGGCGGGGTGCTTCTGTACGGATCTAAATTGCTCGTTTGCTGGCACATGTGGTAACCCCTTGATGAAGAGTCCAGCGCTAGCTCTACGTCGGAATCTACGTACAGGGATTCGCGGTGTCGTGGCAACTGCACCGATTCCGGCCGGCGATGTATTGGGGCAATACCTCGGGCACATCCAGTTGATTGGCCCTCCCTGCAGAAATAGACGTAACAATGAAGGGTATCTTATGCTCTTGCAGACTCGCTCCTGTAGTGGGAACAAGTACCTCGGTATCGACGCCGTGGACGAAGGCGGCATGCTTCAGGGATTCGCGGTGTCGTGGCAACTGCAGCGATTCCGGCCGGCGATGTATTGGGGCAATACCTCGGGCACATCCAGTTGATTGGCCCTCCGTGCAGAAATAGACGTAACAATGAAGGGTATCTTATGCTCTTGCGGACTCGCTCCTGTAGTGGGAACAAGTACCTCGGTATCGACGCCGTGGACGAAGGCGGCATGCTGCGTATGCTGAACCACTCGTGCAACCCGGCAGCCAGGTTTCACGAGGTCCAAACAGGTGGAACCCTAACTGTGGTAGGCGTTACAATCCGAGACGTCTACCCAGGTGAAGAAGTGACAGTGTCGTATGGCGAACGTCTGTGGTTCTTGTGTCGTTGCGGCTGATGGGGATGTCAGCATCGGGAACACCAACACCTCCCGGACACGTTCGTATTATGGGCTCTAGAAAGAATATCCGAGGTCTATTTAAATCCTATGTTAGTCTAAATAATGGGAAGTCTAGTTCCTGGGTTTAAATAAAGGTAAACAATACTTTCTAAATTTATAAAATTGTCTATTTTCTGAATATTCTATTATTTTTTTCCTCTTTCTCACAATTTACGAAATCTCAGCCACTTTGGCTTTGCGGAATCTACGGATCCGTCTACGAGGAAATGACGACGTCCCGCGTACGTGGCTTTTGTTATGGTTTGCATGGAGTGTAGATAACACTAATGGTGGTCACGTATATACCCTAGCGAGGCCGTAAACCAGGCTACTACAATTACAGCCCTAACGAGCATCTCTTACTGTGTTCTCTCGCTGGAAAATACAAACCAATCGGTCGCAATGAATGGGAAGACCTAACTACCGAATATAACCTTCGTCGTGGCCGCACTTGGTTAGAACGAAACTACGACTCCCTGAGTCGCAAGTTTCGGGGCATGTACGGGAAAGTGAAATCGACCGGTATTAATGGAGAAATGTCGGCCAAAATGCAGCCCACGAGGTACAACGTATCATCGAGGAGAAAGGAGGTAGCCTGACGTCTCACGACGGCGGGGACCGCGCATAAGACGACAATACTTTGTTGCGGGATGTAGCTGCTACTTTAAGTGCGGAGGGTATCGGAGGCTTGGATACCGGAGTAGCGTGGAAGGACCCCAAGACGTTCACGATTCACCAGCGAAGGTGACACCGCTGATGACGTAGACAGCACCCTCCAGCTAGGTCAGTCTACACAAGACGACACAGACAACAAGCCAACCCACGTAGGCGGCTCATTTGTCACGAGCGCAGGGACTTTTGATATTTATCTCGCTAACGAAGTGTACTCAGACGAAGAAACGGGGAATCAAATTCCAGGCTGCTCGCAAAGCGAGAGTCCAGTTGCAACAATTGAAGGGGGCGTGTTTCTAGAGATCGACGATCGGGAAGAAGGAACTGGAGTTTTAGACGATCTTTCGAGAACATCGATTCCAGGAGCAGTGACCCCTTATCGTGCCGCCCAACAAGTTTTGTCCGCTGACAATTTGACTCCACTGACGTCGAGTTCCGCGAAGAACAAAGGTGCCGGACGTCCCCGGAGCTTCGCCTCCCGCCAGGACAACGTATGCATCTCCAGAGGGAAGACCATTAGCTAGAGATGCCACGTCTCTGGAGCTCTCGGGCATCTCTTTCTAGTCTCTCTGCTTCCAGTCTGGCCTCTCTGTCCTCGCGCCGTCGACGGTCTTTAATCTCGGCGCGACGATCGGCGTCCTCGCGCATGAGCATAAGCATTTGGACCATGTCTCCTCCTGAAGAGCTCTGCTTCTCGGCAGCCTCGAGTTCTCTTTTAAGTTGATATCATACCCCATTCTGCACTCTGTCGAATCGTAGTGATAGCAGAGGATATAATTTTTACAGCACCTCGTACTGAGGGGTACAGCCGCCCTATATCGCCTTCTTTTAACGGCGTCATGACTCGACCAGTCATGTCGTTCCCGCACGGGAACGCAGTCCACGACAACCCCGTATCTCATGTCCGGGTTCAACTGGACGTCGGACAAGCGACGTCTGAAATCGAGACTAGTGTCCCCATCGTTCCAGCTGCCGGGGCAGCTGTGCCTAGCCCATACAATGAGTCCGCCTGCGGCGTAGCACAGCGTCCAGATGACGAAAACGTGGTGAAGCCATCCGTTGTAGTGAGCATTTTGGACGTCCGGGTCGGACGGTTGTTGGACCTACGAATATGTAGCAGTTTAAATAAGAGAAGCAAATGCAAAAGGTTAATAGTTTAAAAAGAACAGCATCAACTCTACCCGGTATTGTCGATGTTGTGGCCGATTGGGCAATCCATCCTGAAATCCCACAGCTCACGTGATTGGTTAAAAATTAGTCAACTAGTGTTGCAGTGCGGAATCGGCGTCCTGCTGCAGTGTTGTAGAGCGACTTGTCGTTGTTAGCTGCGCAAGTACTCTTTCAATTCTAGGTAATTCAAACTGGTTGTTCTGCTTGACTTGCGGGAGTAATGAACTTATCACACGTCAGTTTTCATCCTTAGAAGGTTTCAAGCAGGTCGCATGCAGAGAGCCGTAACACAGGGGCATGCACACCCCAATACAGTGCTCCATTGTTTGTACGCATTCTACGAGCACGGCTCGACGCGAAAGGACCTTGCGCATGTGTTTACGAAGAGTGAAACCACCATCGGCAATTGGATTCGGACTTACGAGTCGACCGGAACGTTCGTCCGCGCGCAAACAAAGGGAACCAAGAAGTTTACTGACGACCACAAAAATGGCTGTGCGAGTTTTACTCTAGACACCCACTAGCCTACTTGGACGAAGCACAAAAAGCCTTCCAGCTCGCACATCATATTGCTATCTCTAAGTCGTCCGTTTGGCGCATCATCCACATTTGTGGTCTCACGTGGAAGGTGTTGGAGCGATGAGCTATGCATAGTAAGGATCAAGACGTTTTTCGATTTGTGGAGGAATTAAGCAACATTGACTGGAGCCATCAGAATTTGGTTTTCCTCGACGAAGTGTCTTTCGATAATCGCGGGATGGTTAGAAAGCGGGGGTATTCTCTCAAAGGACATAAGCTTGCCATTAAAGGCGACTTCCAACGAAAGCTGAGGATTTCCGTCCTGGCGTTTATTGGAGTGGATGGCCTTATCGATTGTTTCGACACACAAGGCATGTTTGTTCGTGTAAAATTTCTGGAATGCTGTCAAGACTTTGCGTACTCCACACGCAATCGTGTCCGACAGTATCCCGGCTCAAATTCTGTTTGGATTCTCGACGGTGCATCAATTCATAGACACCCAGAGATTATTCACTTTTTGAGAAGCATCGGCATCGTTCCCATTTTCTACCGGCTTACTTCCCCTTTTCAACCCCATCGAGTTCATGTTTGGGTATTTGAAGCGATTTTTTCAGCGGCACTATGATGAAAGTAGTGGCCGCGATTTACTGCCTTTTGTGGTGCAGGCATTTCAAAGATTCGAGAAGTACAACATGGCAAAAGTTTTTGAGCATTGTGGCTGGAACGTTCAAGGCTACTTTAATCCTAGTGGCCCGATGTCAACCGAGAAGAGGACGATGCCCAAGTTTTGGGGAGAGAGTGAAGAGCGAAGCAACGAGGAAGATGAATTATGATTTAATTCAGTGGATGATCAAACTGCAAGTGATTGAAGAAGCTACTCTTCATGTTCGTCGTCGTTTTGATTTTCCATTCGTGAGAATGGGTCGACCACGTCCGAAACAACAAAAAAATCTATGTCGGCGAGGAACGCCTTAATAATTTTTTATTTCGAAATAAGCAAACTGTTTTGTGCCTTCAGACGCAGTAATACAGTGTTCACATCTTGCTGTAGTTCTTGATTGTGTTGCAAGCTGCCTGTCACACAGTCCAACGCCATTTCACCTGATTTAATAAGTTCCTGTGCCCTCTGTTGAACCTGGGAGCGAGGAGCGTGCAATAAATGAACGAGGTGTGCTGGTGGTGGGTCTCCAATTTGTTCCTGCCAGGTGGAGTGATTAAGATTGCGGGTGACGTGGTTCGCCCACAAACGCCACCCAATTGACGTTGTGTCAAAGCTAGATCCCCAGTGATCTTTCAATTTATCAGCAACATCGCGAAGGGAGCATTCAGCGGTAGCATCTGAACTATCTCTTTGCTCAGGATGGATGCATGATGCCAGAAAATTGTCCAGGTCCTTTGCTTTCGAAATTGTGACTCCATACTCAAAAATGCGTAGTTTAATTGTTTTTTCCGAGTTGAAACCAGCCACTGGCTCCAGGCCTGATCGCACTTTGTGTTGTCTACAAGGTGATTGTTCAACTTGAACTGCATCACCTTTTCCCAGGCCGATAGTACAGGGTCTTCTTGCGACCATCCATCACCTTGCTTAACTGCTCGTCCTTTGATGTGCAGACTAAATTTATTCCAAAGTTGTTGGATAATATCGTTGAACGAGTCCCCCGCGACAATTAGTCATTAAGTGTGTTTCCAGACGAATCACGTTGGCTAATCTTGCTCTTAACTATTGGTCTAACCAATAACCGAAATCGCTGCTCATGCGAGTTTTGCTCTTCCTCCTCAGATGACTGGTTTTCTTCAACTCGATCATTAGCCGGAGACACCACGGCAATACATCGTAGTGGAGGCACTGGGGCAGAAGGATGGGCTGGCACGTCGTGTGATACTGGCGGCGAAGATCGTTCAATTGGTCTAGGGCGACCAGCTGCAGGTGAGAGTTGTGCGTTCTCGTCTTGATCTTGGGCTGACGTTAACGCGCTTACAACTCGCGGTAGGAGCACTAGCAATGTTGGATGGACTGGCGGTTCCTGTGGTTCTAGTGATTCCGGACTTAATGATCGGGGTAGTTGAGAAGGAGTCATTTCGCTGATTGTACACTTGTGTCACTGTCGACGTCGAACGTCGATCAGAGCTGATTGACTCGCTTGACGTTCGTCGTGATTTAGGACTGTCGGGTGTAGTGCTTCCGTCATCTGGATCAATGGATGGGCCTCGTCTAGCTAAATAAGGCAATGCGAGCTGTCTCGGTTGAGCGGGATGTGTTCCTAGAGCAGCTGTAGTCTTCCGCACTCTGGTCATGTTGCCGCTGCAAGAGTGAAAGTGAAGACCAAGGTAACCCTCTATAACTGCATATGCGCTAAAATAGGATGAGTGATTGGGCGGCCGATTGGGCCAAAGCGATTAATCAATCGCGCAATCCAATTTCGAGTAGAACTCACAATAATGTTTTCCGTCTAGAAACCCCCACGTGAACTGCAACAAGGGATGACGGGGACAACGAGCTGTGCCAAGGCTCGCTGTCTCTGAGTAGAAGGCCAGGTAATTCTCGCAGGACCATAATTTTGCAAGGCTTGCGCTAAGGCGACATCGGCATCATGAAGAACCCTGGGGAGAGTTGAGGGGGGCCCCCCGAATTCTTTCAAAGGAACGTCCTCTGCATAGATCCCACGTAGAATCCAAGCAGCAGACCCAAAACCTGATGATGAGCCCTCAGCTTTCGGGGCCGGCCTCCTCTAGGTTGGTGAGTAGGAATATAGTAAAACTGCGAAAACCGAGCCAACAACTCAGCAAAAGCTTCACTAAAACACACACAATCACACAATTAGAAATCGACAGAAACATAGTATCACGAGATGCAACATATCGATGGAGACTAGTTGAAGATAAGAAGTTCTTATCCGTTCCCCTTTCATACGTGTCCATCTCGGGGGTCCTACTCGGGTCTTGCAAATACTCCAGCGTCGGATAATGGCGCATCAGAACCATGAGGCGCCACTCGTTAATTCAATATTCCATCGTGTAGACGTCGAAGGCGCCTTAAAATCATTTCCATCCGACGCCGAGTCTTGGACGCTTCAGTAAGCGCTATTAGGACGCCCGCTTGCTTCACGTGAACCTCCTACAATGACCTTGAAGAATCCCGATCTTCAAGCCACGCATCGTCGCCAGGAGAGGGTGACCCGGAGCCCAACAGCCGCACTGATCCGTGCGCAAGCTTCTAGATTGTGTCCGAAGATATTTTGTCGCATTGCCCCTAATATAATAAAACAAACACTATTATATTCATGAAGACAATACGCGTGGGACACAGTTTAGATTTTATACAGGTATTGGTTGGCAGTTTCTGAACTCAGTAGTTCCAATCTTTTTTATCACTGACATACGACGTAATAACCGAGTCATTAAAAAACCTCGACGTGGACGCTGAACGTTCCATAACCTCGGAAAAACGGCTTATCGCGTTTTAATATGAAGTTTGAAGCTAGGGTTAGGTAGATTAAACGCGTAAGATCCTATCAAAACCTCCATGACATAAAACGCTGTTCCTATGTAATTGTCATAAATGTTAATGTTCACTTGACAATTGTATTATAATATAATATATTCTGGCATTATCATGTCTTAATTACATCCGGACAAATTTAGGCTTTGTTATTATCATGTCTCAATTACATCCGGACAAATTTAGGCTTTGGGATTTTTAAAATTAGGGGCGTTCGAAGATCACCCCCTTCAGTCTAGCTTTCTTCTAGAATCTATAAACCTCACAATGATTGCTTACGGTGTAATGCTGGCTGTTTACAGCATGTCCAAGACGCTGAAGAGGCAGCAAGCAAGCTTAGAAGAATTGCGTGAGAAGTTGACCTGCTTCAGGCAGAGCGTCGAATACTGCTCCGTGTCAGGCATTACATCACCAACGATGTACTGAAGAATCCCGAGTAATCGTCATGGATGGATCTGTGACGCTGTGGATCAGCCGCAAACTGGCTCAACATGACGAGCCTCACTATGTACATGAGCATATCTTATTACATCGATCAATGTGAAAATGTACATATAACTAAAAAAATCGAATGTGTCTCTTGTTATTGTTGTAGATCGTCGTTTAAGGAGCTACTGACACGCTCTTCTCAATTTCATGAGATTCCAAGCTACAGTCACCTGGGAGGCCGTCATCCTCGTCTACGACATATGCACTAGGTGCTTGGTTTGTGTTGATGTACTACGTGGGCTCCATGTATCATAAGGATGTGTATCTTATGTTTAGAGTACCCCCCCCGCGACTATGAGCCGGGTACTAATAGAGGCGGAAATATCTTTAAAAAGAGCCTTGCGTGGCTCCAAACCGGCTCGAATCTTCTAACTAGGCAAAAAGCACTTGCCAAATTAATTTCGATTCGTGAGCCTCTTCTTCCCTTTACGTGGGGTTCATCTATGGAAAAAAACGTTAAGGTATGTATAGGAAAAATGTTATACACGTGGCTTTAAAATTGTAATAATGGGAGGATGTTATGTCTCTATTGACGAAATAGGCCCAGCAGCCGTATCAACCTGACGTTCAAAATGCCTATACAACGGGTGGGTACATGCTGTGTACGTCACGGGGACTTTGTGTTTCAGCGCAGATGGTCTTATAGTTTGGACTAAACAAAATTGTCCCGGCAGTTGGAATGACGCGGACAACTGCCTCGGATTTAGGGAGTGCCTAGTCAACACTCGGATCAAAGATATGGAGTTATAGCGAACAATGCGTTCCCATGTTCGGAGGACATGACTGGTAGCATAATGACCCCGCTCAAATAGGGGGATATCCATAGAGTATTTCCCTCGGTATCTTCCTCGTCCGCTTGACTGCGCGAAGTGCAAATTTCAGGTGCGTTAACTTCGTCTTCCAGCATGTTCGTACTCTCCTCAGGATACATTCCAGATCCAGCTTCCACACTAATTCCGACCTCGCTCTCTTCCTGATTGCCGCCTCTAGGATTATAGCCTTTCGCGCGGATTGCGTCTCCTACCGCTGCAAGGACCTCAGCGCCGCCCGTGCCGTCGTCTGGACCGTCGAAGGTGGTTTTGCTATTGATACGCACTTCAACTTTCGCTCACGCAATATGGACTGGAATTTCCCCGTCACTTTTTCTTCGTGTACATGTCTTTATACTTTCTCCTCAGGGACTCGAAGTCACGCTCCGTCCAATGCAAAGGACAAACTTTGTCGTACACAACTCCAACCCGCTCCCACTGATTATTTCCCAAATCTTCAGCTGCGCAGCCACGATACACAGGAGTAACAACTCCTCCTCCGAGAAGTTGCTGTATTCCGCCCTGCGCCTCTTCTAAGTTCACCATAATTACGTTAAAAGACCCATTTGAACGGCTCCTACAACTACTAAGCGCGAGTACTTCGTTACCTTAGGCGGCATATTCGTCCTCTCTCTCTCCAAATCTGCAATGAGGTCTGCGAAATAACCTCGCCAGCCGTAAATACCACAAATTTGTATATACGGTAAAAAAACTAAATGAAGAAGACATCCAAACTCGAGATCTCCGTTCTATAGTTGCTAAGTGTGCGGTTACCCAGCACACGTGAATCTGATAAAGAAGAAACTATTTAATGGACTGGCGGTCTGCTAACCCTGCTAATTACGTTTCTACTATGTTTCTAGTATAGCAAACCGTAAGAAGACCGATGATAATAAGCGCCGCCTCGACGAGGATGACCATAAAAAAGAAGACAGCAGCGGGGACAATATTACCTGCTTTTAAGTAGCAAAAAAGGTATGTTCTTGATCTAATCAGGCTCGCAACGCTTTTATTAACTTTCAGATTACATACCAGAAACGCGAAGCAGAGGTCGTTTCGTTGGTGACGACGCCTCTACCATCTCCTTCCCGTAAGTGTATTGAGCGGCGTGAACTACATCAAAGGAAGACATGCAAGCCTAGTGTTTCTGATCCAGATGCGAATAAAGCCAAAGCTTCCCCTCCACAATCTGATACCGTCGAAGGTTTTGATTCAAAACTGGAAAGCGTTGTGCGGAAAGGGTGACCTGTGTCTTTTACTACAAACATTATTTGGGAGCTACTATGACACCTACGCCGTTGTCCGAATTCTGTATTTCTCAAGACATGGATGACTCCGCGACGGGTTTTTCGGAAGATGCACCATTTGCGCCTAGTATTTGTGTTTCGCCCAGCGATACGGATGCCACAATCTCAGACACATGGAATACTACACACGACTCTAACGTCGCTGAATCGCCGCCGTGGGCGCAAGCTCCACCTTGGTATGACGTTAGTCCATACTCAGGGTCTCCGACAACTCGTCCGTCACCGATGCCCAAGAGTCGGGTCTCGTCTTCGTCAGACTTCAACAAGAGGAGAAGGTGACCAATCACTTTCATCGCAGACTGCGTCATCTCAAATGTCGGAGTATTGTCTTGTGGATCCCAATAATTGGTGTGCTTTGGAGCATCCTGAATGAAACTACGTGTGACAGATTACGTCAGCTATGTTAGCGAAATGATGAACCCGGGCAATTGGACCTCTCCCCGCTCCAGTTGGCCAGAAGTGTAAATGTAAACAAATTTGCAATTCTCCGTCGTGTCAAAACTCACGAAATAACCGATACTGTTGTGAGAGCAATTGCGCGTTCACCGGTTTTTGTGGTAATTCTTTACGTGAGGACCCAAACCTGAGCCTACTGTGGGGCCCCTTAGTAGATGAATATGGCGTTTTGTCTGACGGATACGTACCATCGGGAAGAGTTGTTGGTCAGTGCCTGGACCATCTCATTCTGTTCAGTCCTCCCGATTCGAAGAGGACGGATAATGACGGTTTTCGCATGCAGTTGGGAACCTTAACCAATACCGGATAGTATGCAGGAATAGATTCTATGCGGTCGGGGTATGATGCAATTCGTTGCCGCTTTCTAATGCGACGAGCCTACAGCAGGCCTGTTAAGCGAAGTTGGAGTCTACGACAAACCAAACAACTCGTGTTGATATCGTCGACTGACCCCTGTATATCATAGTACATCAAGGGTCTCAAAACCTTGTGTCGTACCGCGCGTCCCGTGTTGAGCGATGTGAGCCCAGTGCGAAGTCTGCGGGCGAGAGACTCGTCCTGATTCGCCACACGTCAACTTCCCGTATATTTTTTAAACGAGGAGGTATTTACTAAATCAGGGTGCTGAATCAGTGTCATACTGAATTATAGATGTCGTTTTATGCGGTTGTCACTGAGAGACACTAATTTGGTCTCATTAACGAGATTCGGCGCATTAAATGAATTGTTTTGTGATACCGGTTTTATTGAAAACCAAACAATTGCTTTAATGCGGGTAATTTAATGTCACTTTTAAAATGCGGGTTAGGGTGACATAAAATAGTTTTTGCGAGGTTACGGAAGGCGCCCACTGGATTTTCACCGATAACTTCACAGCCATTAAAAATGAGTGGTTTGCAGCTCTCAGTTGACTTGCTTGACTGACATAGGCAAGTCTTGCGTATGTCTGCACTCTTGAATCTACCGCGTCGCACACAAACCCAAGAGATCTGCCCTGTGTACTTCACGCGCGAGCCAGACCGCTTCAAATGCAACTACTGCTTCAAGAAGTACTTGAAGCAGCCAGGCACCTGCTACATGATTTTGATCAAGCACATCAACTCGAGCCATCCTAACAACGCACCAATCGTGAAAAAGAAGTTCAAAGACGGAAACCTTTTCGAAATACGTCGCCCTACACCACGTGACAGAGATATCCGGGCTCGGATTCTCTGAATTGTTTATGGACATCTCGTGTTCAGCTTCTGCGACGACGAGGAGACCCAAAAGCATCCCCAATCTCGTCAGCGACTCTAATAATGCGCTGCTCAAGAGGTGCGCGAGGAGATAAAAGTGACCCTCCCCTCGCTATTTGGACTTGTATTCGACAGGTAAACGTCAGCTAGTCCCCACTACGTGGCTCTTTTCGCAGTATTTGATGCTGACGGAAGCAAGAAGGAGGTGATCTACGCGCTAGCGGCCGACGGTACGTGTTGCTCGCTTTATGTTATTTGGATCGGGAGGACGACCTCAGCTCTCAGTCGTACTACGACTTCATAGCTGACACACTTATCTATACGAGCGACCCTGGACATCTGTTTTGTTCCTTGTCGGGGCCAATTGTACCGTGAACCAGGCAATCGGTCGTCGTGATGAGAGTATGCGCCGGCTGCGCATCTCCCTGCTACAGCATCGCATGTGCGTTGTACCTAGATGGTCATGCGACGCTGGTCGCGTCCATTTACAGCTTTCATGAAACATCTCAAACTTTTAAAGATGAAGCGCTACTCCAAAGATCCGGCGGCAGTGTAGAGTATGTTATCTCTAATGTACAAGATGAACCATGTGAGGCTTCAACCCATCATCTTGTCAGTGAGCGTTACGGATCTGACGACCCTCGGTTTGAACGGTAGCAGACTTCTCCTTGCAAAGAATTCTCGGAGCGACCGATTTGAACTTACACGAGACAACGTTGGGGATAGAAAAGCACGATATTTCTTTATCAAGCGGCGCGTCGTACGTTCGAGCACACTGTGCATACAGCAAAATGAAGTTTTATATCCCGGCGACGTCAAATATCGTCAACAAATGCAGAGTTAGAACGATCCCTTGTGAAAGTCCAACGTAGTGAATCGCTCATGTTAAGCGAACGCGAGACGCTAATTCTACTTAAGAACGCTTTTCAATTGGATGCGGTGGACACGGCGCATGAATCATTCGTTCAGGCAGCGTACGAGAAACGCAAACGCCCAACAAAGGTGGTTTATATTGACACTCGCATCATGCTCCCACCTTCCAACGAATGTGAAAAATTCTTTTCAGCGACAATACTAACCTGCTCTAATGTCTGCCCAAGAAAACGCTCGAGGACATCGTGATGCTTCAATATAAAAAATACCCTGAAGTGGTCAGATGATTCAGAAACTTCGCCGTCGTCAAGAGGTGTAGCCACGGAGCAGGGCATGGTCAAAATAATAAAATATAACTAGTGTAGGTATTATAATTGAGGGAATTATTATTTATTGGAATTTGTCAAAAGCAGTATAATACACAATACTGGAAAATACAATTGTATTTAACGTTAAGTACGGCCTCATCTCAACCACTCAATTCTAGACTCGGTCTTGGCCTCTTGGTCTCTCACCACCTCTCTCATTTTGCATTTACAATACAAGCGCAACCTACACCAGCAATTTCCCTCTTACCACGCCAAAATGTCCTCCCGCCAGCTCTGCGCGTTCTTCTTCAACAACTTGGGCGACAGCGTCTTCGAGTGCAAGACGTGTATGAAGAAGACACGTAAGTAAGGACCTCGTACTGGCTACACGAACCTTATTGGCCACCTCTCGGCCAACACGCCGGCTACGAATCCGACTTCGCTGCGTTCCAGGCCTCCTACTCAACAATGATGACTACGTTCGGCTTCGTAGACGAGACAACACTGAACGTATATGAGTGGTTAGACTGGATTGTCCAGCGGAACATGCCTGTGACCGAGGTCGAGAACCCGGCCACTAGAAAAGCTGTCAAGATGAAGCCCATTGGCGTGCGGACACTGAAGCGCTACATGCGATTTGTGGCATCCAAAGTTGGCGTCACCATTGCGACAGAGTTGGGCGTCTCGTTTTTCAGCCTAATGTTCGATGGCTGGACAAGCCACTCGATTCACTTTCTCGACCTATACGCCGTCTACATGCACGGCGATGGGCGCCGCCAGCGGCGTCTCGCCTTGTCTCAGATGGACGAAGGGTTTGATGCTGAAAGCCACATCGACCATATCGGAAGTGTGTTGCGACTGTACAGCAAAACTCTACATATGGTACGATATTTGGTGGGCGACAACTGCGCAACCAATCAGAGCATCGCAACCCGGATGGGTGTCCCACTTCTTGGCTGCGCCAGTCACAAGTTTAATCTCGCAGTTGATTTATATCTCAAGTATTATAAGACTGAAATTGACCTGATTCAAGATCTGATGATCCAGTTGCGTCGTGTTAAGAATGCGACTGCGCTCGACCGCATGACGGAACTAAAGCCGGTCAAGTCTAACGTGACTCGTTGGTCGCCTCGCTTCGCAATGATCAAGCACTACATCGAAATACGGGACGCCATACTCACAATTAGCGTCGTGGAGGAGCTCGTGCCTCGTGGACACGCCCATCGCCGTGTCATCACACTGTCAAAGAAGCTACAGGAGTTAGACAGCGTGTGTGTGAAGATGCAGGCGGAGGATCGCACACTTGCAGAAGTTCGTCTTCTTTTTGACGCAGTGGTCGCAAAGTACCCAATTATGGGTCAGTACCTACTTCCTACCGCTTAGATAATTCATTCGCCAATATTCGAGGACGCGATAGTAAAGGTCCAAAATGACGTCCCTCTCTCTACCCGGTGGCGTCTTTCGCAATGCCACCGACTCATACGCAGCAGCCATCGACCAAAGACCAGGATTTCGCATCTGCTATTCTACATCGCGCAAAGAAACCTCGTCTATCAGACAGTGGTCCCCTAAGGTACGATCCGCTACTTCACGTCGCACACCGACAAGCAATACGTGTGAGCGACTTTTTTCGACGTGCAAACTGGTATTGACTTCGCTTCGTGCGTCTACCTTGCCGGCAAACTTCGAGGCCATCATGTTTCTCTGTTGCAACCGAGATATCTGGAACAGTGCAACGCTCCTGGGAATTACCGAGGAGTTCACAGAGGAAGAGTAAGAACTCCTTAACAATAGTACTTCCTCAATTACTATTGTATTACTGGAATTATTATTATTGGATCTCTTGTATTGCAGTGATTATTACTGCTGACTGGTGCGCCCAATACCATTGTATATTGTATTGACCATGCCCTGCCACGGAGATCCCAAACGCAGTCGCCGAATCCGAACTCATTCGATATACTGGTTGAGGAAGCTTATTAACGCTTCTATAGGTAGGCACTGATATCCGATAATACAGCGCACGGTAATTACCAACGGGAGCAATGAAACCTCCATCTTCTCTTTCGAGAGCTTTACCGTTAAGTTACGTTGGTTGGGAGTGTGAGCGGGGCATTAACCCTCCTAGGTCAGTTATGGACCATCGTAAGTAGGCTTCGAAAACCCTCTTAGAGTGTACTTGCCCCCCCCCCTCAATTCACAAAAGCGAGTGAACCCATGGGGTGGTGCTTCACTACACGTTCGTCTATCTTAAAGTGTTCTCTGACGCGTGTGCGATGCTGCGAACAGCGCATATTGGGTCGTGATATTCCAGCTTTCGTTCATCGTCTGTGTGGGAGACGACGATGTGGATCGTAACTGATATTAAGGACACAATATGAAGAACACTGCACAACCGAATGTTCCTGTTGGACTGCATGTCGTCATCTCTCAGCATGTATGAACCGGTCGCGGAGAAGCTGTGAGCAGTTCATCTATATCACCATCGACCTCCCCGGTTACTCCACTCAGAAGCGAGTATAACTGCTCAACCAATCATCATTGTCCATAGTAGACCGCTCGGTCGTAACGATAAGCGTCTCGCGCTCACCATTCGTTGCCGTTATCGCCTCCTAGAGGAGGTCAAACGTCTAGTAGACGCCATGCCATTCAGACTAAGCCTGCAGGTGTGTCCACCTCTGGTATCTCCGTAGGAGATTGTATGTCTTCTGTCTTTTAAGACATCTGGTGGACTGCATGACTCGTAATCCTCACCCAGTGAGTTATGTGCCTTTCCTCACGCAACATCAGGGCTGATCCCCAGATTCCTACCACACCAACCTTGGCATGCAGCGAATTGTTGAACGAGCCGCTAATGGGAGTTTTAAAGATGGTGATGAAAATGTATTGAGGGGTAGGAACGATGTGGCGACCTAGGGCAAAGACCTGAGATGCATGCGGTGCATTTAGGCATGAATAATTTGATTTTGATTGGTATTGCAAAGGTTGGCTAAGCAGCCGAAATGAAGTGAGAGTACGAGACACTGAGTGTGTCCAGTGATCACTTTGGCTGCTCTAACACATAAATGAGTGATTGTTGACATCGAGTGGTGGTTGATATTGATACGTATGACTATGATGGAGAAAGAGACTTCTTACAAAAGAGACCTGCGGGATTCTAGGAATGGCTCCTGCATGCGTGCAGCTTTGTTCACGTTGTAGTCAAGAGTAGTCTAGCGGAGGTTTTATTGCACGAGGTGCTTTCCCCTACAACAACACTTAAACAACACAATCTTAACTTTTTTTCACACAAACTACGCCCTTCAACCTTCTAAGCTATCTTGGTCAATACTTCTTTACAGTGGAAGTGCAACGAGAAGAAATTCTACTTCTTCTAGTAACTCGCTTTGAGACTATCCGTGTCGCTATCTATGTCGCAGTGCAACGCGGGTGGGAGGTCCTACAAACGATGTAAATACTTTTTTTACGGGGACCTAGACGAGTTGATTTTGATGGAGCAAGCTCCAGTCTTTCAAGTTGACGGGCCAGGGTTTGTATGCAAGCTTTTGAGAGCCTTTACGGATTGAAGCAGGCGCCTAATGTGTCGAACCGTATGATGTATACTAAGCTGTTTACCTTGAGATTTGAACGAATGAATTCGGATTACGGCCTGTACGCGTTAAAGAAAGATGGTGAAATCACCTGCGGCTAACTGTATACGTGTACGACCTACTGCGGATGGGACCACCTGAGCTGTACGCTCGAATTGCAGCTACATTGCAAGAAACTTTTAACTTACGAATATGGTACCTGCTTGGCGTTGGGATTATAATTTACCGGTCGCGCCGTCAGATTGTCTACTATCAGAACCGTACGTACTTGAAGTATTCAAGCGCTTTCACATGGAGACGTGTAATGGATGCGACACCTGAGTCGACGACACCATCAAGGCGGTCGTTCCTGCTACAACTGGATACATGCCGTATAGAGAGCTGGTTGGTGCGTTGCAGCTCTTATGAGTGCGTCAGTACCTCATATTGCACATGCACCCCGGCACCTCGGCAAATCTATATCTAGCTACGATCATACACACCACGCGCAGGCTAAGCGATTGCTACGTTACCTGCAGGCTACCGGAGATTATGGACTAGTAATGGATTGGACAACTACAACAAGTGTGCGATTCTGCTGTTACTCAGATGCCGACTACTTCAACGATCCTGATGATCGCAGAAGCATTAGTGGCTACGTGACTACCATTGATGAAAATGTTATCTCATATGCATCAAGAAAGCAAGATATCGTACATGTGAGGCTGAGTACGTGGCTATGGTAAGCTGCAAAGGGCTAAATGTGGATTGTGAGGCTCTGCAAGGGGCTGGCGTGGAAACACTCACTGCCACTCTACTTGGGGACAATCAAAAGGCGATTTCACGATCTACCCAGCCAGGATACACATTAAACAAAAGCCCATTAAGAATATGTATCACATGGTGCAGCGTAATGTGGAGCTCAAGCGGCTTTCTACGCAACATATTGGTACAGAGGAGATGATTGCAAACGTCATGACCCAGGCACTTGCACTGGTGAAATTTACGCGCTTTCGAGAGATGATGAAAGTGTTACCGGTTGTGGACAAGTGCACTACAGTTGCTGCTGTAGATGACTACCACTCCTACGTCTACTATACTATCGTCTGCGACTAAAAACTTCTACTACCACTGATACGTCTATTATACTATCGTCTGCGAAAACAACGAGTGGCTAGCTGACTATTGAACTATGAGCGTGTACGAGTATTGCAGATGAAGGGATTGAGCTGGCGTGGTGCTGGTGGGCTAGTACCGCCAAAGTGAAGCATTGGCTTACGCCAGCATGGTCTTGATGCGAATGGGAATGCTTAGTTTTACGTGGGATTGCCTGCTCATGTGCGAGTGATCGCGACGACTTTGAGCGCAACCGCTGCCGAGATCAAGTGGGAGTGTGACCTATTGTCTCTACGGCCATGACTTAAGGTTACTTTGGCGATGACTGCCGGTATCCGGCTCGTGTATTCAGTGCCCGGACACCTACAGTACTTGTTTGGCTCCGCTGATCTTACATGCAAGCTTCGACCTACGAACATTTAAGCGTTGACTAGATGCTCTACGACAGGACCCAGTGCTGCAGGACGAGTGCAGACTGGAACACTGTATGCTGAAGGATATTGCTGGTCAAGGTTGACGTCACATTGTGTTGCACACGATTGTGAGTATTGCAACTTACTTATTTCTATTGTAGGTTATTAGCGTACCAGTCTGTTCCGGATCAATAGATAGATTCGATTGGATACTTTGTTCCAAATCTATAGATTGATAATATTGTACTCGGCAATAGTGTAGACATACAATTATAACACGTTAGAAAGAAAAAACTTTTCTCGGCGGGCTCTTGCCGGACGCAACTGAAAGATATATTTTATAGAAATGTGCTTGTTTTGAGCATTTATTTCCTCACTCGCCGAGGTGCTGCCTTCAAATACATGGAAACTACGTTTGAAGAACTGACCCCCGGTCAAAAGAAGTACGTGAGCAGGTGTGTATTTATGATCATTGTGAAGAAGGGAGGCTATTTAAAGGACAAAACAGCCGGGACCTGGTAGGTACGTGTCTTAGCATTGCTCATGGCACCCTCACGACGGTAATGAAGCAGTGCGACAAGGACAACAACACCAAGTTCGAGGTGAGTTGCCGCAATTAAGCCGAAGTCAGATCATAAAAGATAGATAGCGTTAATCTGTATAAATGAATACGGATAGTCGAGAAAACGACAAATTTCGGCGCACACCCCAGCAACGAATTTCGTCATGTATACTTGGATAATACTTTTTTAATTCACAGCCCTGGTAAAAAAGGCGTGTTCAACCCTCGTCGAACGGAATTCTTTTTAGACGAGTCATTATGTAACGTAAACCATGTGAACCAGTTGGCGGTGACTCGGGCCACAACCCACTCCAGGATGAAAATCTGAAATGTTTATTTTTTTGGTCGACTTCCAAAAATAAAAAAGATGGGTTTTATAATACCATCGACGACGGTTTGTAGTTGCCATTCTTGTATCTTCATTGCGATGAGCGCGAAACGGTGTACAGGCACCTGGTGTATCCAGCCGTTGCGGTATGTCCGACCTCTGACATCTTCACCAGGGCGCATGACAATCCTATTATACATCATATTCTTTTCAATAGAATAGTTGAGACGCGGGTTGTTGGGTAACCCCGGGCCACCGCCCACTGGTTCATGTCTCAAACAAAACATGGGTTGTCGAAGGCAGAACTCGCTTAAATAAAAGCGGCCAGGGCGCCCGGTATATTTCTTGTTTACAATTTTCGCTCATCTATTAATCAGCTAACATTTGTTTTTTATTTTGTGCTTGTATTGTAGCAGCTATGTATATTTCACAGCGCGGTGGGCGACAAGAGGCCGGCATTGTGAAAAGTGCAGCTAAATGCTGGATCTCTACGTTGAAGAGAAAGCCTAATGAGATGGACGAGGATGCCGACTACCATGGTAGTTTTGATACGTTAAAATTTGATCGGAGTTCACAAAACTATGCAAAGACCGGAAAAAAGAAGAAAAACATGGCACTTGTAATATTGATATGGATGGGGCTTCTTATTACAAGAACCAAGTCAATAAAAGTCTACCAGTCCGGGACATCATGGATGAAAACGATAACACACCGGTGGGCGTATAATTGCGGCGGGCACGACGCCAGATTCGCTAACAATTTGGTATTTAACACGAAAGGTCCTCGAGCATCGGTTAAAGCTCCATGATGAACCACTCCGGCAGTTGCGTCACTCAGGAGATTGCCGAGTACGAGGGCTCTGTCGTGGTCGGACAGGTTCTGCGGCGAGGGCATCGACTGGTTTGGTTTGTAGGACGGGGGTTGCGGTTTGGGGAAGCGAGGCGAAATCGTAAATGAAGCACTTCGGCGAAGCTGGTTGCTTGACACTTGAATAGCCCTGGCTTCTCCGATGTTTCGACGCAAGTAAAGCTACCCAAACCGCTTTATCAAACCGCAGCAAATATTATAGGGTGTATAAAAACAAAAACTGACTTATCGCGCTCCCGAAGACTGTATATATATCTATTGATTCGGAACAGACTGGTATTTGTATGTGTGACTACAAATACACATTGTGGAGCATCGGTGTCTGGGTGGGGATCGGTTCTCACTTCCGCTTTAGCAGCCAAGTGTAGACTGCTGAACCGATCCTTACCACTCAGACACTTGCAGCCCTGTCGTGGCTTCGGCCCGGCACTGAAGTGTTATATTACTTCCTTAATTAACTATTTACGACAAGATGCACATACTCCCAGAAGCGCAGAGAGCTCTGCGGCGCATTCTACGCCGCCTCACAGCAGCCGAGAACTTGAGTTACCAATGATTTCAGTACCGTTACTCTGTTTGGAATCAGAATCAACCCCCACGAAACCATTTACAGCGCATAGAGGAATAGTGCGCAGTCTGATTTTGTGATTAAGAGTTTTGATTTTGAGCCACAGTTAACGTACAACCGCTGTTCGGACAGGCTACAACAATAAACTAAAACTTCACGATGCATACGGAGATCGCTGAACAAGTGACCCTTGGCTGGCTATTGCACAGCAACGTATCATCGTTTCTTTTTTCGTGTTTACATCAGTAGCCTTTTCTTCTAAACTAGAAGCACCTGTAAATATGTGTACTGCTAACTCAGCATAAGACCGATGGTGAAGTTGTTGTTGAGTAACAACATCAAGCTGGAACTTAAAGCAGGGGAGCGGCAAAGTCAACCGCTGGCATTCTCTCGGGCTTTTTCGACGACCTCGTCTATAGCTCAAATTATCGATACGTCCGATCGAGCAACATAAGGATGGAAGTTGCGGTATTGCGCGTACATGATTCAATTAAACTGTAGACTACCAGTGCCGTATGTACACTATTTTGTACTCGACAATAGTGATTGGACGTAAAATTATAACACGTCACGGAAGGCAACTTTCTCGGCGATTACTTGCCGGCGCAATTCAGATGGCGCAAAACGCGGGACCTGGTAGCTACGTGTCTTGGTCATACTCGTGGCACCCCCTCTCGACGGTAATGCAGCCGTACAGCGAGGACAACAACTCCAAGTTCGTGAGTAGTCGCATTTCAGCCGCTTCCGGTTCATAATACCTTTGTATTCGCGCCTTTTTCAATCGACAATTTGAGTGGGAAGGACACCGAAATATCTAATTCTGACCCCGTTTTTGAAATCTACAGTAAACGCGCAACAACAAAATGATTTCGCTCTGCTAACCCCCATAACCGATGGCTATATTTTAGACCAACCAGTACACAATAATTATTTATTTAAAACAAAGCCGCGACTTCGCAACGGAACAGCTCTGGATTTTGCCCTCGCGTGACCGGTGACAAGTCTTTGGTCGTTGTTGTACACAAATATGTGTTTGGTTAGAAATCTTCTGTTGTGAATCACAGCAACACAACAACGCCTGCTCACACCACTAATATGGTCCGGTTTTCCAGCAACTTTTTTTCTTTTGGATTGGATTTATTTGAAAATTGAGCTTCCCTTTTTTTCTTCTTCGGGGTTTGGTTTGCGTGTTGTCGGTAGTGGCTTTCATACTAGTATTATTTATGACGTTTGCAGCGGCAGGCTTTGGCTCAAGAGTTTGAGCGACAAGTGGTGTCTTGGCTGGAGAATTTCCACAGGGTATCGATCGGATATCAGTTGCAATCCAAAGATAAAAAGTTGCCGGAAAACCGGACCATAATAGATGTGTGAGCGTGCGTTGTTGCGTTGCTGTGAGCCACAACATATTTTTTTAACCAAACACATATTTGTGTGCAACAACGACCAAAGACTTGTCACCGGTCACGCGAGGGCAAAATCCAGAGCTGTTCCGTTGCGAAGTCGCGGCTTTGTTTTAAATAAATAATTATTGTGTACTGGTTGGTCTAAAATATAGCCATCGGTTATGGGGGTTAGCAGAGCGATCAGTTCCCACAGGTCGGGATAAAATGTCAGTTGTATTTTGTTGTAAATTACAACTGACATTTTATCCCGACCTGTGGGAACTGATTACAACTTGTAATCATATCCTACAGGTATTTATGCTAATCTTCAGTGGATGGGCGAACCGTCAGATATATTATCTATTTTTGTAAGGACCTACATTCATTGAGGTTTTTATTAGAATTTATTGTAGTCGATTAACCGTATTCTGTCAATGGGTGCCCTCACATAAAACGGTTTGGTGACCCTTCCTTTTATACCCTCTTTTATCGACGGATGGTCACTTTTAATACACTCCGAAAAAAAGACGCAAAAAAGGCGCCCGAAACTGTTTTTAATCTGGTCAGCATATATTGTCACTGTGACTTAAAATATGTACGTGAAACATATTGTGACATAAATAAATAGGAAAAATTTCTGTATATTTTTGCTATATATCAGGATCTAAAGAGTCGTACATTTGAACCCACTTCCTTGAGTTGGCAACTTCCAACGTATACTGACTCGAAGGTCCTCGAGGTACTTACTTCTTCTTTTGGATTTTCATTACCTAGAACAATGGAGGGGGGGGCTCACATGTTAAACGAGCGCTAACGTTGTGCTTCGTGCACCAATCATCTTGTCACGAGAGGGCGAGACTGAAGGCTCTAAGACGGCGCCTAGTCGAAGAACTCATACGTTACGAACACGCTCGTATGGTGAGAATTCGCCACTACCTCACCGTATCATGTATCCCGAAACCAGAGTGCGCCCCGTGGATGTATATCTGGCACTTCGGTAACGACCAAAACATGATCAGGTCACAAGTTTATGCAGGTAAAATAAATATATGTATAGTACTTTTAGGTTCGAGGCTGAAGCGTGTTATTTTATTCAATTTATCTACAGACGCTCGTTTGACCGGTTGCTGGAGCGCTTCGCGCAATTCTACGTCATTCCTTCAAATTACCCCCGTGGGGGCCGCCCGAGAAAATTGCAACATCACCATCAGGTTATTGGCCTGTTGATGTCATTCTACGTAGGATATATGGGGAACAAAACACTGTACCTGAACTTCGGAGTTCCTCACTTGACTCTGAGTAGGATTTTGAATGCTGCTGAGGCAGCACTTTACGAGGCCTTGCACGGATTCAGCCCTGCTAGGATCGTGTGGCTCACGTTGACGAGGCAAAAGGCGCAACACCGTTCACCCTAATTAGTCGTGCCACGACTATTTACCGTGTACGGATCGGATCCCGAACTACCTTGTTTTCAATCGAGTGGTTCTCGAAAGCTGTTAGATTTTAGTCAAAATAAATTAATCCACGCAAATCTGCTTACCGATATCTACCAGGATTTGGTCTTTTTACTGGTTATAGGTAGAATTGAAAATGTTTTACAAAAGCTGTGAGATGATTACCAAAGGTGCACGACTATTTAGGTCACACGACTAATTAGGGTGAACGGTGTAGCGAGACTCACCTCCGCCGATAGCCTCTCCTCCCGTTCACGTGGGGATTTATCGACGGCAAAAACTATCGAGTAAGGTTATCGTTATTGGAAATAATGCATTATTATTAGGAGTAGTTGTATCTAAACCAATTTTTTTACTTTTGTGCTGTGATCTAGGTGCAAGAACCTCCTTCAGTCGACTTTCAAAACCCCCATTACAACGGGTGGTTGCATGACGTTGTTGTCACGGGTACGCTGTGCTTTTCTGCGGACGGGTTGATAGTATGGTGTAAGCATAACTGCCCGGGATCATGGAATGATTCCGACACAAGTCTATCCTTTAGAGAAGCTTTATCCGACCCTCTGCTTAACCCGGATCCACGTTACGGCGTGATAGCCGACAGCGCGTTCCCCTGCAGTGACGAAATGGTGGGGATGATCACTCCGTTAAAGGAAGGCGATCTGAACCGACTATTCCCATCGGTTAGAATCGCAGCTCATACGTTATCGAAAGCTCTTACATTCCAGCGGCAAGCAGTTGAATGGGGCATGGGGTCTATCGACAAAGTATTCCATAGACTTATGATCCCTCTACCTTTCGACAAAGAGAAAAGGAAAGTTCGGATAGATAATCTATTTCGTCTAGCGAATTACAGAGTACACACGTTGCAGATTAGTCAGATCCGGAATACGTGGATCCACCACAAGGCAGACAACTTGTGAAAACTCGTCGTAAAATCAATAACATAGAAAATTTAATAGCTATGGCTTTTTAAGACTCGCTAACAAGAGAATCATTTGCTCATGTCTTTGCCTAGCCTCCGCGCGGTCTAAAACCAACCTTTCCTCGAAACGGCGTTTACTCTCTTCCCTATCCAGTTCCAGTTGAACCTCTTTTGCGTGGTCTACTCTCCTTTGTTCCTCCCTTAAATCTCGCGCGACCTGGGCTTCTTCTTGTCTGAGGTCTGCTGCAGCCTTGGCTTCTGCAAGCCTCACTGATTCGCGCTCCTCTCTCCATTTTTTCGGTCTCAAGTCGGTCTTCTCGCTCCAAGCGCCGACGTACTCGGCTCGGCGGTCGCTGTCCTTCTGAAACATTAAAATCATCCCCATAATGTCACCTCCGGTCGATGTCTGTCTGCGCTCAGCTTCTTCCAAGTCCCTTTGAATTTCGTCCAACCTCTGTCTTGCCTTTATCCGTTTATTTTTTTAGAAGGACGGCGTACCCGCAGTCGCATCTGGCTTGTTCTTTTCAGAGGAGGAGCGCTTCCCATTACCCTGGAGCATTCCCTGAGTCATCCGCTCGATTTTGTAGCGGAACACACGAAGATCTTGTCCGCCAAGTCTGTTACTAGCGGCGCTCATATGTCTGTGGGCAAGGGCTTCGCGGGTGTCTGCATCTGCACGCTGCGGGTCTCGGCCCAAAATAGGGTCGTCGGGGAAACTACTTGTAGGCAGAGGTTTCTTTCTGAAACCTCGAGGGCGACCCGACCCTTTTGATAATGGGGTCGTTACGGCAGGTGTAGAATTCGAGTCTTTGCGAGGAGTAGTACGCTGTGCAGAGGGCGGAGTTCTCTGTATGTCGAAAGTGTCGTCTCGGCCAATCTTCGACTGGGGGTCGCTGGAAGTACACTCCCTACTGGATGGCCGGCTTCCTGAGCTACTGCGCTGTCTACCGACAACTGACGGTTCTTCTGTCGTCGCGCCTTCGTCCTGATTAGAGGAGCCTTCGTTTGTAGACAGGTGGTAGTCGCCCGCGATTGAGACCTCTATAGCGGGTGATTAAAGCTAATTAAAGCTGATCAAATGAATTGTTTGGTCCGACCACTTTTTGGTGGGACCAAACAATTCAAGTTTGGTCAGGCAGTTTGGTGACCCTTTTATACGCCCTAACCCCAGTAACCAAACCGTTTTATGTGGGTTTTGGAGGGCACCCAGTAGTGTACACCGACGGACAGAATGCAACTGCCACCTTACTTTGTTGAAACAGCTGGTAAATATGCA
>JAIKVB010000132.1:0-40813 GCA_024679045.1 Phytophthora brassicae | reverse complement strand
CTTGCATATGCCCTTTCCCATGTGCGCTCTGAAACGTCAGTCATCATGTACTTGGTGTGTGCTCTATGATATGTGTTATGCGGTACCATCATTTGGAAAATAGTATTTACATCATTTGGCAAATAGTATTTACTTCATCTGGAAAATAGTATATTTATTATTTGGCAAATAATATTTATCATGTAAATAGTACTACAGTAGTATTTATGTCATTTGATTTATTACATCATTTGGCGAAGTC
Source organism: Phytophthora brassicae (assembly GCA_024679045.1). NCBI lineage: Eukaryota > Oomycota > Peronosporomycetes > Peronosporales > Peronosporaceae > Phytophthora > Phytophthora brassicae. The sequence goes on along the minus strand of JAIKVB010000132.1, from coordinate 40,572 downwards.
ATCATCGTTTGTCTAATTTATACAAAGGTCGCGCCTTTCAACTATTCTAATACGGTAATGCATATTCATTTCGACAGTGATACATGTATAGTAACTGCTACTCTGAGACTAGCTGTCAGACACATTGTAAACGTTGCCGGTTGTTGCAGGTGGCGAACTCGGCCGCGACTTATCTGTTGCGCATGCCGTTGCTTGTAGGGTGACTGTGGAGTTGTCGTTTTCGTTTTCGTTTTTCAGTGAGGTACATTGATGTCACTTAGTTAACATATCGACTTCTAATGTCCGTTCTAGCTACCGTCCTTTCGCCGATTGCTAGCTTTCCGCGTTCCAGAATATCGCCTCCCCGCATCGTGCCGGCGTCGGGAGCTACCCGCAGTCGGCCACAACATCCCCCCTTGTGTTGTGTCTTTCATGTCCTTCCAGGAATTTATATCCTCCATCATGAATTCCAGTACTAGCACTGGTCCTTGGCTTCCGTGTGTTGAATCTGGCAGACAATGTTGATCGCTGCCTCCCTTTTGGAAGGCGTGTCGTATCAACTGTTCGACCATCCTGTTACCGCTTCTTTGTTGGCAGGTCCATGCTAAGATGTTGAGACGTCCTGCAACTAACTGTGGAGTTGTAAGACTCAGCCAAGTCCGATCTGCTAGGTTCAAATTAGCAGCGTAACACAATTTAACTTACGCACGATTGTACCGTAGGTAGGCACATTTAAAGGGTTAGGTCACTGGCTTGAAAAAGTAAATAACTGAAAATGTTCTGGGAATGGGTCCCGGGTCACCACCAACTGGTTCAAATAGTGCCATCGTTTGGCAAAAGTGCTCCGTTCAATAAACCAGCTAGCCAGTACTTTTGGAAGAAATGATGCCAATTATAATGATAAGATGCATGCACTTTATCAACTCGCGTAAAATAATACTTCAAATAAGGCCTAAGTTCACTTTCCTGCTGTGGCCCATGGAAATTTTTGACTTTCGTGGCTACATTCAAATTAGCTCATAAGCAGCTGCAGCTCTCTACATGCGAAATACGGTAAGTTCCCCCGTACCATACAATTACCCAGTCAGATTCTTTTTCTGCCGAGGGATGCGCAAAGGCCAAAAAGAAGCATACTGATGCCAGTCTACATTCTTTTCTTCATATCTAGTCTGTGATTGGCCAGCAGTGCGTGCGCGATTCTGGCCCTGTCCCAGATACCTATCAAAGTTAACTCATACAAAAACTATTAGAAAAAGCAGATCCAATAATATAAGAACGCAATCAAACCATTTGATATGTGCATAATGAAAATACTTTAGCTTAAACTATTGAAAACTAAAATATTTGGTATAACGGGGTTGAACATCTGCGAACCCGTCCACATAGTGCATATCGGTTGCATGCCTCATTTCTCAATCTGCAGCCTCCGTCTCAAGTGGCTCCGCCTCAACCACAGTTCCAGTCCTCCACCATAACGCCGCCATGCCGTCCCGATCCTTCGTTACGAGCCCCACCGTAAACACGTCATCACCGCTGTCGATCGATGAGCTTGACGGCCGGTCCCGCCGCCTGCTCAAGGCGCGCCACCACGACATGGACAAGATGGAGATCCACACCAACACGCTCACTGCCATGCTGTACTCCGAATCATTCAAGTTTACGGTCTACAAGCTGCAGATCCGCAGTACCGCGCGCTTCGCCGATGCCGGCGAGTGGGCGATGGTCAAGCGCTACTCAGAGTTCTTCTACTTCCGCCAGCAGCTGCTCAAGCTCTTCCACAGGTGGGATCTGCAGCTCAGCGATGAGACCAAACGCATGCAATGCAAGGAGTTTGCCCTTGCTTCGGCAATCCTTCTACCGGCACTAGAGATCCCCAACTTCCCGCGCAAACACATGCGTTGCGACACCGACGCCATTGTAAAGGAGCGACGTCGTAAGCTGCAGGAGTTTGTACGGAAGGTGCTGGACGCGTACACGGACATGTCTGTGTTCCTTCATGATACACAAGCAAGAAACACACGCGCTTATGCTAACTTGAATGAGATGCTTCAAATGCTGGAGGAGTTCTTGGACATCCCCAAGGAGCAGATGGAGATTAGCCGTCGTCAAACTGCAGCCGTGTTGGCACTGGAAGACGTTGTCGTAGACCAGAGCACCGAGTCCGACTGCAAAGACCAATCGTGCTGCATTTGCCTAAATGACTACGACTCAGACGGAGAGGAGACCGAAGTCGAGGAACGGATGGTGAAGCTCCCGTGCTCGCACCAGTTCCATGAGGACTGTGTGATCGACTGGTTTAACACCAGCACCACCTGTCCGCTGTGTCGAAAGCCTGCTTTCACAGAGCAGGATTGGTCCTTTGACGTGTCAATCCACTAAATATTCTTGTACAACTATTAGCTGTCAATTATAATAAATGCAGTTGTAAGCAATGACCATCAGTTTACCTCAAAGATTGGCTCCATCACAACGCCTGAATGAATTTCTTTACCTCAGTTATTCAACATATTTTGCAGGACACGGCGGTTCTGTGCGGAGACTGTCTGCGGTCTGAACGTGCACTCCTGGCGTTCCTTGGCTCGCATTTCCTCACGCACTTTCTGCTGCCTCCGAATCGTGTCTTTGCTTGACTCCGAAAGCTTGAACGGTTTTGGTATTGTATAGCTGCGTGGCTCGTAGGCGGTATTTCGTGCAAACACTTTCTGTTCTCGCTGCTTTTGCTCTGCTTGCTGCTTCCGGGCGAGGTCTCTAAGCTCCAGAAAGCGTCCAAGACCACGAACAATAACTGGTTTCTGCAGACAATCAACGTTTTCGTAACGTTAGACCCAACCAAAACGTAGATTCGCAAGAAATGCGTACTAACCTCGTCAGCTTCGTCGTCCCTCGCAGGTGAAGGTGAACCCTTGGCTACAGATTGTCCTCTTCGTTTCGGCTTCCGCAGATTTGGTCGGAATGTGCATTCTTCCAGCTCCTTCAACTCCAATGCATTCCGCTTGGTCTCGATTTCGTCTGCCTTCTTCTGACGCTCAGCTTCGATTAAATGAAGCAAGTTCTCTGATTGCCACTCTAACTTTGTCCTACATCTTGGTTCTCTGTTGTATAGCTTGGTAGCACTTGAGCTGCCATTACGTGTCTTGGGAGCACTGAGCGAAGGCTGAAAGGTGCACTCAGCTTTATTTGCCTCCTCCATTTCAAGCGCAACTCGAGAACGAAAGCGTTTGTTGGCAAAATATTGCCTTAGTGCGACTCTGGATTCAGGTGCATCACCACCACTTCCCTTTTCTTGTGGTGGTGAACGCTTTGAGACCTGTGGCTCTGGCTGGATATCAAGAACAGGGTGTGAGAGCTCGTCAAGCGTTGATGATCTACCTAGTACCCTTGAGACGGGGTTAATTTCGGGCTTGAAGGTGTACTGAGCGAACTGCTCCTCGCGTAGTCGATGTTTTTTCATCTCGGCCTCTCTTTGATCGCTATACGAGAGCCGATACAGCTTTTGCTGACTGCTTTCGGCACGTCGATCAGGTCGCAATTGTAATAACACGCCGTCTGCATTTCCAATATCTGGTTTGAATGTCAGTCTCTCTCCGCGAGCGAAGTCCATATCGCAAAATCCTTCGAGTGCTTCCATCTTCTCTTGATCGCGCGACTGGAAGTACTCTTGACGTGCAACGAAGTCCATTTTGAACTCGGGCTTTTGCTCCACGATTTTCCTCGATGTCTCACTAATTTTTGGTGCGTATGGTTGCTCGTTTAGCATATCAAAGTACTCTTGGGTGGCTAATCGCCTCTCGGCTACGGCATCAGCATCTTCTGCGAGACGCTCGGTCACCTTCAAGTATTTTAGTTTGCCACCGTTAACCTCGCTGGATATTCCAGCCTCTTTTTCAGCGATTTTGTTCGTTGCAATCTCTTGGCTCTTTGGATTGATTGTGGGGGTAAATGAAAGTGGCCCGTATTCTTCCAGTTCGAGCTGTTCACGAATTCGTTCAATGTATTCAGCCTGCCGATAGCGATACAGATCGACAAGTTAGTTAGTCTCCGTTTTACAAACCTTGAAAGCTCCTAGCACACGCATCTTACTTTTGCACGCTGAAGGTCCGAGACGCGATCCTGAATCGGCTTGTAGTCTACCATACTAAACATTGACTTGGAAATCGCATTAATTTTTGGCTTGAAGGTACACTTCTGAAGCTCTTGAGTCTCGAGTGCCTCTCGAGCGCGCTCGCGGGAATCATAGCGGGATTTTCCATTTAAGTGCAATCTCTGGGTCACGTTTTCGTTATCGTTTTCATTGTAACCATCCTTCAAATCCACTTTCTCCCCACGCCTAAATATCTTTTGACGCGGACTCAGAGTTAACCACTGAAATTCTGTTGTACCAGGACGCCCAGTTGAGCTACCTTGACCCAAAGCTTTCGATTTGGATGTCGATCGAGGAGGTTTCAGCACATTAGGATGAAATGTGCACTCGCGAAGCTGCTCCATCTCACTAAGTAAACGCTGCTTCTCGCGCTCAGCAAAAGTCTGGTTGCGAGGCTGAGCTAAAACATCGAGTCGAGTTGGTGGTCGAATCGATGATTGCTGGTAGTGCTCCGTATTCGTAGGTTTCAATAAATGCGATAAGGTTGTGCCGCGGGGTTCATCCTGTGACTTCCATGACTCTTCCACAATTGTCTGAGTTTCGTTAATTGACTCAAACTCATCGTGTGCAGTGTTTTCTCCCCGCGCTTCATCTTTCAACAGCTCCGCAAATACCGAAGGCGGCATCGTTTGATCTGTTGCTTCCATTCCACTCGGTAAAACTGTTGTCGTTTGCTGTAGTTGTGGCTCGGGTCGAAATGAGTCATTGGGGTCGTCGGCCACTTGTTGAAATTCTTCTGCTTCGTAAATAAAATCTAACCCCGACCGTGGTTGGATGTCGGTAGCAGTCACATTATCGAGTATATCTGAAGCATAATAGATCTCGCCGTCATCATCAGACTCCGCACTTCGCACATCACTATAAGCGTCCGATTCATCCCGAAACCCAACCTGCACGTTTTCTCCAGCATCAACATCGCCAGCGTGAGGCGCGTCAACGAACAACTCTTGCCCTTGATATGCTGCAGAAGCCTTAAGGACACTTCTATCAGCAAGTAGCTTCTGAATAAGTTGGTGGCGCTCTTCCGGCGTCCGATACTTTCTCTCTTCCAACGTAGACGGATAGTAATTAATTTCCTCTGATTCGTCACCTATTGCTCCCTCAACTGTCAAACTTTCACTTGATTCGCCAGCAACGTGAGATTTTAAAACTGCTTGGCGCTCTGACGATAACTTGGCTAAAATCTCTCGTCGCCTTTCTTCCTACAGCAAATACAACCACCGTACTCAATGTCAATTCTATCCACTGCTACCATGCAAACTCCTTAGTACACACCGAAAGAACAGGTCGCGTCTTCAATTTCCGACGGAAGTTCGACTCATCTGGCAGCAGTACTCACCATCAGCTTTTAAAGTGTACATCAGTTTACATAAGAGGACACTAACCGCGCTCTTGTCCAGAGTCGTTTCGTTGCGCCCATTCCCTCCCGTCGATTGGATCTAAACAGGATGTAGGAGCAGGAGGTGGTGCTCCGCATGCCGTCAAATAAGCCTCAGCGCTGCGCAGTTCCTCTTCCACTTGGGCCAAGCTCAGATCACCGTACTTGTCTCCCATTTGAACTCTAAATTATGAACTAGGAGCGGTCGTGTCTTTTTGAAACACATATTGAAATTGTGACCATCACTCTTGTTCCAAAGTTGAAGTTGCATTCCGCATTCTGAGAGCGCAGCCTCCTCATTCAGCATTCTGCCACCAGAGGCACGAAAATTATGAGTAAAAAGCGCAACGCTCCGATGCTGTGGCCGAGTGAAGTGTACGACTACGAGCGGAAGGTGATCACGGATGCAGCTTTGGGAGGCCTTGACCTCCGCAGAGGTGCCTGGGTTCACTGCAAATGGTATTGGGGCACGGTTATCTATTAGCTAGGTTGACATCCTTAACTGACATGGTGCGGGCTAGGTGCAACTCGACGCTGAAAAGCACGGCGTGCTTTTCTCTCAGTACTTGGAAAACTCATCGAAGAGGAAATACGCATTTGACCCACGAGCAAGAGTTCCTGCAAAACGGTTCCCAGCCTCAGTGGTCTAGGTGCAACTCGACGCTGAAAAGCACGGCGTGCTTTTCTCTCAGTACTTGGAAAACTCATCAAAGAGGAAATACGCATTTGACCCACGAGCAAGAGTTCCTGCAAAACGGTTCCCAGCCTCAGTGTATCAGCACTTCGTCTCAGTCATCTGCTCGCAGCCCGGCGTCATTCCTTCAACATGAACCCAAAACTATGGTGGCAAGCCAGCTTTCTCAAGATCACGAATCTCTGATGGTTATCCGTCGTGATTTCCACCTGAACCAGCAGCACCAGTCTCGATACCAGCGAGATGTCAGTAATGTGGTCAATGCGATGACGAATCTCATAGCTGACCAGCAAAGCGACTTGGATACACTGCAACAGAAGGTATCCGGTATGACGCGTGAGATCCTCGGATTACATAAGGATGTAGAACGTTTTCGGCGCAACGAGGAGCAGAAGAACGTGGTGCAAGTCCCACGAAAGAAAGCTACGGCATCGACCTCAAATACCAGCCGGCGGACTTCAATAATTCCCAAGTTTAGTGCCAAGGTTCACAGCAACGGAGGCTACAAGAAAAAAACAAGCAAGGCCAAGACGTTAACGGATATGGATTTATTCGAAAAGCGCTTTGGACTCAGGTAGTCAAATGAAGCCAAGAAAATATGCATCAAGAGTACAGGTATTCACTCATGGATAGCTTCTCAGAAGAAAAGTTTCCGCGTTTCGCTTTCAGTCTGCTCGACAGGACAGGTGGGACACTTGAATCGTCTGATGGAACAAACAATGCAGAGAACAAGTCAGATTGAAGCAACAAATCCAAACGTTGAAGTCTCTCTTGACAAGAAAAAATGTTGGGACGACGAACCGAGTCATGTTATAAGAGAATCGCTTGACACAAGAGCGACAAATCACATGGCCGCACTTTAGCAAAATCGGTGGGTTCTCTGGTGTGCTTTCTTCCTTGGATACAGGACAGGAGAATACATTGTGGAACCGAAGCTCTTTCGCAATTGGAATCTCCACCTGACAAACGCATTAGAACACGGTGAGGCTCACAATATCAGACGCACAACACCTCCAAACGGTACTTACAGGAAGTTCTTCCATAGCACTCCAGTCAGCCACCTTGCTGCCCATGACTGCTACCAACTTCCGCATTGCAGGTAGTGCAGACACTCCAGCTGTTAGGCTTGAGGTAGATCGCATGAAGTCAGTAAAACTGACTAGCACCATATAACGTTCAAACTAGATTGAAAGCGTACCATGTTTCGAGGTATGACCGATATGGGATATGGCGAAGACGACAGCATGCGCGGATTACAGCCTCGTGAATTTCTTCCCATCGATTGTCAGCAAAGAGCTTCTTGTATGGTGATTCTTCCAACTTCCCTTTATACAGCACACAACTCATCAAGACGCCCACCTCTGCAAAACAACAGATAGGGATGAAATAAAAATCAGTTGCAATAACGCCAAAAGCGTGAACATTCCAGACTCACCGTCGGCGTGTGTCTGATGAAAATAGGGAAGCTCCTTATTTGCGAAGTTGACTGCGTCCATCATATCAGGGGAAGACTCGAGAATATCCACGTACTTGAGGCGGACCAGTTCAAACTCGATGTCGATGTCAAGCCGGCCCAATTCTTTGCGATGCTTTCGCGCCCAACTGAAACGGAACACCAACAGTTTAGGGAAAGAAAGCTTATAAGCGTGCTCAAAAATTTAGGTTCTCCTTTCAACGTACTCAAGTGCAGGCTGCATGTCACGCTCCTTTATCGCTTTTAAAATCTGATGTAGCTCGACAAAACACTCTCGATACCTCGGTGATAATTCCAGCCCAGCTTCCTGTCGAAACAAATAATTTCGGCGTCAACCACAAATGCACCTTCATTGCCATCGGAAATAAAGACATTGCGTACATTGCACATGACATCAGCTGCCTCAACTTGCCCGTCCTGGTACAGATACTCGGCCACCAGACGACACACAAGCTTCTGATCCAGTTCATTTGTGCGGCACACTTTGGAGATATCTGTGCAAAGGTTCTACAAGCCACCAACACACCAATCTGGGCTCAATTAACTAAGAAAGCGTACAGTTTTTAGGATTATCTCACCTTGTCGATCTGCTTGGAATACTTGGACAACAGCACGTGAATGGACTTCAGCTCACTCGCCACATTCTTTTCGACGTTCAGCTGTCGAACGCGTCGGATGAAGTCCCTGACGATATACTCCGTCTCGTTATCTTGCTCTTCCACGGCCAGGTCCTCCTGCTTGGTCTCTCCTTCAGCATAATTGCCTGACTTCTCTACATCACTCAGCAGGGTCGTTTTGTCTGCGTCATTGCTGCTCAAGTCCTGGCTACCCTCCTCACCCTCTCCAGCAGAACTGGCCAGTGGCGCTTCCAAATGGCGGTTCTTCTTGCGACAAAGATCCTTCTGCCGCACTTCCAGCTGTTGCCTCGTGGTCTCCACGTGGGTCAGCAACTCGTCGATGTGGCGGTCAATGTTCGCCACGCACAGTCGCTGCTTCTTCAACACACGCTCACTCTCCTCTTCAAGGGCCTGCATGGCTAGTCGGCTTTCTCGCTGTACGACTTCTGAGCTGTTACACTAGATGTCACAGAACACTGCAACTTGGCTGCTGCCACAAGGGTTAAGGGAAATAGAGGACAGTTTAAGGGCCTGCATGGCTAGTCGGCTTTCTCGCTGTACGACTTCTGAGCTGTTACACTAGATGTCACAGAACACTGCAACTTGGCTGCTGCCACAAGGGTTAAGGGAAATAGAGGACAGTGCTCTCTCGTATTTGTCCGCATTACCATGTTGATGGTCTAATTATACAAACATGCTCAGAATGAACTGCATCAACATGCGACACCTAACTGCAGGTGCTGTCGCCCATTCAGTTTGAGCTTTTAACCTGCATTCTGTTAAGAACGCACCTAAGGCAGTCGCTCCATCAATCGATCAAGACCAACTGGATTTTGTCCATAAATATTTGCACCGGCGTATAAAGCTACCCGGTACAAGCCCAAAAAGTAGCTACCGGTAATACCCATGTATACCGTATAATCATCTGCTGGCACTCGGATATGCACTCTGAATATCAAGTCACTCTGATTTACGGCCTCAAACCACTCAAGTCAGACCGTTTCTTTTTAAAAGTTGTCTCACAATCCAAAACAACCCCGTCGGGTGAAGCAAAACGTCACACTAGGAAAAGGAATGTTTCTGCTCAAGCCGCCGAGTTCCAGCCCAGCCGCCGCGCCCGACGCGTCACGCCGTCGCCTTTGTATGGGTCTCATTGCCTGTGAGTGGAAGTACGTGGCTGAGGGCGGCGCCAACGTACTTTTCCGTCACCGTCCGTCCTCCGACGCGGCCTCCAGCGATGTCGCTATCGAGTTTAAAGGAAAATTACTGCGTGTAAAGAAGTGCGATGTGGTGGAAGCCGCGGATAAAGTCAAGAAGAAGCGCCGACCCTCAGGCGAGAAGCCCTACGTGCCACACTACCCGCACCCGAGACAAGTGCTTGACTATGCCACGCACGAGATCATGCCCTTCTTGGAACAGCAAACGCATGGCAAGGGGTGCGCAGATGTTGGACGACGAGGGAACACGTATCTGCAGGTGGCTGAGCTCATGGACGTCGAGCGTGGCTTCTTGCAGGCGCTGAATGCGCAGCTTCTGGCGCTCGAGACGCGCCCGGCTCACAGACGACACAGCCAGATCGACGTGTCACTGCAGTGTGTCATGGTGCTGCCGGACGTGACGCTGCCGCCACCGGATGAAGGTGCGATGGCGACCACTTTCTTCCAGTCCACGCGGAGTCTGCTGGAAGCCGAGAACGAAGCCGCAGACAAAGACGAAGAGGAAGTAGTTTCCTTATTTACACGACGAGAGTCTATGATGGAGCAGACGGATGAAGAAGAAGAAGACGAAGAGGATGAGACGGATAACGCGGAGGCGGACGGTAAGCCTTACGTTGTATGCAGTAGCACAAGTGTGAGCAGCGCTTCTGATAAAGACGACGATGATGAAGAGGTAGCGGCACTGAAGGACTCACTGACGGCTACACTGGGTCGAACAGCCTCTGTGCAATGTCTAAGCTTAGGACGCACCTTGAGGAGCGTACGAAGCAGTTCCTTTCGAGCAGGGAACGTGTTCGACTGCTGCTTCCGTAATATTTGTGTCGAAATCAAGCCGAAGATTGGTTTCAAGCCAAAAGGATCACTGGTCAGCCCAACTAAAGCTCGTGTGTGCCGTTTTTGCATGCACCAGCATTACAAAAAGCGAACTGGAAAGGTGGAAGAGATCAGTCAATACTGCCCACTGGATTTGTTTTCACACGACCCAGCTCGCAAGCGCCGAGCTCTTCGCGCCCTGCAACGAACGCCACAGAATAATTTTAAGGTGTTTGTACGCTCAGCGGAAGACGAAGTGGTGAATGTGATCACGGGTTTGAATGCGGACGCTCTACCGAAGGGAGCGGCTCAGTCACGCTACTCGTACTGTCGACGCAAGCGAATGGGCTTCCGTCATTCATGCCAATCCATAGGGACGGAGAATGAACTGATATTTGATGAACACGCAGACGAACACGAACGAGATCACGCGCAATTGATGCCTGATGTGGTCGAGTTGATCACAAAGGTTCTACAGGAACTTAAGATCTTAGAAGACCTGAAGCAGATGCAGTTGCTGGACCATATTTCAGTAGATGGAGTGCGGCATCTACAGCTATTACTGCAGCGTCTTGACGTAGAGAATAAGCGTGAGGGTGGGTCCTTTTTGGATTTAAATCCAACGGTAGGTGAACTAGTGGCATCAATTCGAGAGCGTGACGATCTCCCAGCAGACGAAGACGTGGACCAGGAAGGAAGTTTGGCTCGGGGATTGGCTTTCCTACGTACTGCAGTGCACCACCTACCGGATCTGGACGTGTTACAGGGAGTAAAGTCATGTGAATCCATACGTCTACAGCAGTTCCATGATCTGTACAGGGAGCTCGAGAAGCGGTTTCAAGTGGCTACAACGCTGAAGGACTGCTCGCTGTTGCTGTGTCTGCGTCGCTCGCCCGCTGATGACACCGGGCGAGACCACGAGCAGGAGCAGGAGAAACCGCGCTTCCAGCACCTAATGGAGTTCGAACACCACATTCGCTTCCGTGACCTGGCGTTCGACTGTGTGGTGGCCATCGTGGATCTGGATGTTAAGTCGCACAAGTCAGTAGAAGATTACTTCCGACTGGATGAGAAGATTGCAACAAACTTCCACCGCGAGTTCGGAGACCGCGGCGTCGCTCAAGCTTTGTGCCATGAGGACTAAGTTGCTGGGCGTATCCGGCGTGGTGTCAGAGCTGATACGACTTGGCTTACTTGACTCAGATGCGCATCACACACGCTGCCTATCGCTGGACTGAAGCGGCTCTTTTGGCGGCACTCGAGTCGGAGTTGAGGAGCTGAAAGACTTTAACTTATACAATAATATAGTGCGTGGCTGTTTGTATTTCCACTTGGTCGAGGAGGTTTTCCGTACTACCGTACAGTATCTGGGTTAACCCCTTGAGCCCGACAGCTTGTATCATACTTCTAAGTACCCGTTAACCTTTAATATGCTGCTAAGTTGCAAATGACGACTCGAGATTGCTATTGACGCTGTAGTCTATTCACGAGCTTCGTCGTCTGCACTACGTGGGACTTCGCACCCAGGCTAACGTTACATTCGCCACGCTACGCGGCCTTCTCCAGCTTCACTCCGCCCGCCGTCTTGCTCAGCATCTGCTGCTGCTTGTGGCGTACACGAGCCGTTTCTCGTTGGAGCACTGCAACTCGAGCCGGGTCTGCGTGCAGACATTCACGAAAGTGCACATAAGAATCAAACGAAACGCTGAGCCGTTTGCAACCAGTGCAAATCATCCTACGCACGCCGTCCAAGCGACAAAAAGTCGCTGAACCTAATGGAAGTACGGAAGAAGCAAAGTAACATGACGTACCGTTGGCGGCTGCGAGAGTCTGTTGGTGGTGGCGCCGTGCTTTAAACGCACGGAACTGCTGCCGCCCAAAGTGCAGTAGCAACGCGGCACCCAACAGCTTCCAGCCGTGCGTTTCCAGCGTGTGCTGCACATACACCCAAAGATCGAGGGGCGACACCATTGATCTGCGTTTATTTTGCAAAATTTGAACCTCTCTGACGCTATTTCTGAAAAGTATAGTGGATCCTAGTCAACACTTTTCGCAAAAAAGATACTTTCTCATAACGGCTTGATCTCGAAACGACGCTATCTCCTATCGTCGGAAGCGACTCGGGACGCACGAACTCAGAGCGGGTGGGTCGTGCGTATACACTTTTCTCTTCGCCTTCATGGTGTCGCTGCTCGTTCTGCTGCTTCTGGCACCGCCGCTGCTGCTGTTGGTCATGTGGAAAACCATTTTCCGATTGGACGAACCACGCACCAACAACAACAACCTCGACTCTTCGAGACCGGCAAAACCGCAGCAACAGGAAACGTCTGGGACACTCACGCCAGTCAGCAGTATCATGATCACCACACCACGCCCCTCGGCTACATCCTTGGAGATCATTCTACAATTTGTGCTCGACGCACTACACCACTTGACTAGCCTACCGTTGCTCATGGTGAACCAACCAGATCACAACTTGCCGTGCCTGACCCGAGCCAGCATGGTCGACACCGAACAAATGAGAGCTGATCAGAAGAATGCTGCCTTGCTCGCCAGTCCCGCCAAGAGCAAATACGACTTCCACGCTGCCTCCTGGAGCGACAGTGAAGCTCCCGAGGAGGAAATGAGCGATCTGAGTGACGAGGAGGACCAAGCAGAGTCCGTTGCCATCAACACAGCACAGAACCAGCTCTTGGACGGAATGCAGTTCTATCTGGCAGTGAGTCAGGTACGTAAGCGTACCGTTCAATCGGTGCTGGCGCTCGGCATGGCCAAAACGTTGACGACGTTGAGGGAGCGCACCCAGAACGAATCCATCGCAGTGATCGAGCAGAAATACCCCGATTTCACGTGTCTCCCGTCTAAAAGCGTTGCCGCACAACAAGCCCCAGAAGGGAAGCAGCGTCCTCTGGGCTTGCTAGCAGCGATGCGATTGCCGTCAGCAGCTGCAGTAGCAGAGAGTTATTCAACACCCAGGAAGACCCACTGCAGTATAGCAGACGCGGAGGGTCGTATACGTCGTCCGTCGCTTCCATCTCGTGAATACAACATCTCTAGAGTAGCGTAGGTACATACATACACTGTATAAACTATCATCCACAGCATTCAGGATATTGACACTTATAAGCAAATAGAAAACCTCATTAAAACTACTATATTTACAAAAATGTGTCGTGCATTCACCTTTTTCCCTTGGCGACGTCGGCCATTCTGTGGCGATGAAAGTCCGAGCTACCTGAACAACAAGCGCGTTAATGCATTGTCAGTAATGAGATCTTTCCATTGCGGGTCTGCCGGTATCAATATGTCCAGTACTTTAGGTTTTACGGACAATATAAAATTTCGGTGGTGGTACATGTACATGTACCGGTACATATATGAGACGCGGCAGTTTGTTGATCGATTGAAGAAAAACTCCGTTTTTTGTCGGTGGTGCTGGCCATGTTATTACCAAGCGATTGTTGGCTGTTGTGCTGTCTTCGTGGCCTAATGGATAAGGCATCGCCCTCCGAAGGCGGGGATTGAGGGTTCGAGTCCCTTCGAGGACGCTTTTTGCCCTTCGGCGATGCAATATACTGAATGAAGCCACGCCAATTATCTTCCATTACCTCCTTGTATGGTCATTTTGAGAACTCGCTGCAAAGTTCCGACATAAACAGTAGGACCTCATTGGCTAAGAATTTACAACCTTGTTCAAATTTCGAATTGCATTGAGTGTCTGCGTTCGTGATGGTATCGCAGACTCCCACTGTAGAGCTGGCGTCCCCAACAGCTTCCGATGCTCCCCCTTCCTCTTGTGAATCCACACATATCAGTGCCACAGTACCAGTCGCAATAAAAGCGGTAGAGACCTCGACGTCTTCCAATTACACGCATTTTGACAATATCACGGAAACAGAGGAGACGCCCATTAAATATAACGAACAAGGTCATGTCGAAGGGCTGGAAATGACGAGCATGACTGCTAACAAGCAGAAAAAGAAGGAAACCGAGGACTGCGAGGCGGAAGTGAGAGACTTGGACTTGTTGGCGGACACTGTACGGTCCATCGTCACGGTTGTAGTGGACCCGGCAGCTTCAGAATCAAATGAACAATTCAGCGATGAAGAAACTGAAGATGAAAACGTATTCAACGAGACGTTAGTGGAAGTTGCTGAGGACACGGAGGTGGTAGATAAAGCACCGTCCGTATTGGGTGAAGCTGTCCAGGAGATAGCGATCGCTCTCCCGTTAGCAGGCGAAAGATACAGCGACTTGTTAACGAAGCCAGCACCTAGTTTGCCAGAGCCAAAGCGGGCAGCAAAGAGAAAAAAACGTTGCGAGTACTCGGACGAAACCCGCGCCTTGTGTGTGCACAGGCATCAATCTGATGGTGTTTCGTATGCTACGATCTCGAAAGAGATGGGGATTCCACATGATACGGTTCGAGCTATTGTGCGTAAGGCGAAACGCACTGGAACGGTGAGCTCGGCGCCTCGAAGTGGACGTCCGCGCAAGACTAGTGGCATCGTGGACAAAGTGATTCTGGAAGCTGTTAAGGCCAATAAGCAATGCAGTGCCAAATCTATTCAAGAAGAACTTTTACGGGTGTTTGGCGTCAAGATATCACCCGAGACGGTGCGTCGCCGTGTATTGGACCATACAAAGCAGCGAATGCAATCAATTTCGAACGGAGCTTCAAGCAAAGGAGCCATTGTACTCGCACCAAGCAAACGCAGCAGTACATTTGCTCATAATACGCTGCTGGACGGAACTGGAACTCGTCTACCTACTACGATTACGGGTACTTCGATACCAGACTCGGTATCATTTCAAGAAATGTTACAAGGAGGAGCTTCTACACCAGATTCTCCCAGCTCGTTAACTCCTGTGATAGCTCCTGTACCGAGAGTTGATGCGCCAGCAGCAAGCGTGGAGGGTCCTACATCTGCTGCTTTAACTATCGACGATACTGTGGTTCCTAGTTGCCTGCCTCACGAACAACCAGAAAGCGAACCGTCATCTAAGAAGAGGCCTAAACGAGGAGATTACAGTATTGAAACACGTGAGCAGTGTGTCGCTCTCCATGCTAAGGGTCAAGGGTACCGGAAAATCGGCAAGACTTTAAACATGCCTCACACAACAGTACGCGCCATTGTGGAGAAGGCTCAGCGAACGGGTACTGTTCTCCCTGCAAAACGCAGCGGACGCCCCCGCAAAACCGACGAGATCGTGGATAAAGTCATTTTACAGGCTGTCAAGGCAAACGAGAAGAGCTCAGCCCGCATGATAAAGGAGCAACTCCTGGCAGCGTATGGAGTGCATGTTTCGTGTGAGACCATTCGTCGCCGCGTTAAAGACCACAGCCGTCAGTGCTTCTTCACAGAACTTCCAGATCAAGATGCTCATTCGTTGTTAGGCCCACAACAAACGTCACAAGAGCAAGAACATTTGGCTGTTGCAATGGCCGTACCACATGCAAGTTTGATGACATTTGATGAAAATGGTGTGCATATTTAGTACTCTTCTGGGCACAAATCATAAAATTTAACTGGTTTCAAGAAATTCGAACTGAAAAGTGGCTACAAAAGATTTATTCCTTGAAGTACGCTTATGAGTGAAGGTCTACGGGTTGTCGTCTTTGTCTGTTGGGCTACTACTGAGATCGCCCATGATCTTATTCGCCGCTTTAACCATTGCTTCCTTGGCCTGTGTGGCAATCGAAGGTAACAGCGCATTATCGGTGGCCACGACTTGAGCGTTCAAATCCGTGAAGCCGCTGAAACTGTCGTGTAATGTCGACCTCACCACATTTTCTACTGTGTCAGCAGTTGTGCTACTGCTACTTCGTTTGGTACTTTTCCTTCGGAACAGCCTCTCATCCGGCTTGGTATTATCAGCGTCGCCTTCGACAACATTGGGGATAATGTCTGCGACTTCAGCTGTGTCGTAGTTCTGGTCGTAAGTCCGCCCAGCGGTTTTTAAGTCGTTCATGGCGTCAGCGGTTGAAATCATGCTGTTGCGGGCAGCGACAATTTCCGACTTGGAGAGTGAGTTGCTCCTGCGGATTCGTTTCGCGACATACTGCAAATCTGCGATCATCTCTTTTGCAACACGGATATCATTCCTCATGAAATGCTTCGAGGTCTTGAGAAGACGCACGCCGTGGCGTCTATCGTAAGCGCCAAGTTTTCTTGCCAACACCTTAAGGCATTTATTCGCATCGTCCGCCGTCTGTGTCAGTTGGAAACTCAGTTTGAAGAACTCTTGATCCACAGCAGTACTGCCTTTAATGGATCTGCCCATCGTGTCCTTGTGGTCACTTTTTAAAGTGAACGTAAAATATCTGGCAAGTTTGTTGATTGAAGTTAGCAACTTCAACTAATTTTTTAGATCAAGTATTTTTTTGTGATGGCTGAAAGTGACAAGTATGAAAAATAAGGATGTGGAACACCGAAATCACCTGATAAAACGAAGTATCACTGTAACTGGTTGCAGCCATTATTAAAAAGTTTCTCATTTCGGCACCACACGAGTCCGAAGCCGACCCATGAGGCCATGCATGCATGATTCAAGTCTCCTTCCTCATTTCGAAACGTGCTCCAAAGTACACAAGTCGATCCCCACACCACCTTCAAGTCTCAACTCAACATTATCATGGGCAAGTCCGCTGACCGCAACACCAAGACGGAGTTCGCTACGCTGGAGCTGGTGCTCGTTCAGACTGCAAATGAAGCGTCCATGTGTCTTAAGGCGTTGAAGAGGAACTTGTCCGAATTCGACAGCCGCAATGGTCACCACTTCAGGAACACGTCCAAGTCGTACATGCGACGCGATATTCGTACTGCCAAGGACGTCGCCATGGACTTGAAGCACGTAGCTCACCGGATCAAGAAGACCCACAAACATTCCAAGTCGGAAGTGGATTCTGCTCGCAGTCAGATGGATGCCACCACTAAAGCCATGGAGATGCTGCTGATAACAGCTCGTACTTACGATGATAAGCATGGACACGCGACTGGCGTCAAAGCCGCCATCAAACACGCCGTGCACCCTCATGGCAAGCACGAGAAGGAGCGAGACACCCATGGTGAAGTTATCGATAAGAGTGATCCTTACCACCAAGGCAACCCTGGCATTCTGGGAAGTAGTGACACGGCCGAAGCTGTGGTGAAGATGACGCTGCGTGACAACTTCAATATCAATGTACTGAGCTACCATATCGCTACGGCAGAGAAGTCGCTGTCCACATTTTCCGTTGCCGGTCGTGCGAAGGTCGCGATGCACGAAATGAAGGACAAGTTGAAGGGAGACAGGTCGAAATCCATTCATTCAGGGTCGAGCCCTGTCCGTGGAGGAACTTACGCTAACCACTCGATGACTCCTTAAGTTGAACCTGCAATAGGTATTACTCGGCATGCTTGACGTGGATGGCATCAAACTCAATTTGCATTGCATTGTTGCACACATTTAATATTAGTATAACATGTTGAAAATCGCGTGGTTTTACATGTTAATATGTCCCTAGTTTTTGAAATCGATCATGTATCAATGAAGAAGGCAACTTTGGCTCAACATTCCGCGACAGAAACTTTGCGATATCGATTACCGGTTATATCAACAAAGGGAGTTTTGATCGTACATGTAGATAAAATCACTTGACTATTATGACAGGTGCCGCTTTCGACTAGCTCAGCTAGGAGACAATACGTCCGCCTCACTTGCCTCCCTATCCTAACTTAACATAACCCAACCTGACAAGCTGCTTACACGGGGTTGCTAACAGTAGAGGTATCCGACGTCGATGACTTGTCATCGAGAGGAGGCAGTTCACGTAGCAAGCCCACAGCGTCCTCCACCGAAATGGTTGGGTCGTTCGCTAGGATGCGCTTCAGCAGGTTTGTGGCCGCAAGCAGATCGTACAGACGACTTTTCGCATTGGCAATAGCGAATCGAACCTTACGCACCGCCAGCTTCTCCTGCGTGTCCGACAACACCTGGATCGTCGTAGCGTCCATGTCGTTCATGTTGAAAGTATCCAGCACCACACCACGGGTAGTGATACCCAGAGTCTGGAGCCGCACCATCTCACGCTCAATGAACAGCGCCACGCGCTCACAGTTGGCAAAGTACAGTGAGCTCTCCACGCGAACAGCAATGATATCACCCAAGTTGTTCGCTTCCGGGAAATTCTCACGGTCCACGAAGCGGCCGTTGCTCAGTTCACCCAGAATGGCAACGGGTTGCACCTTCGACTTCAACATGAGAGCGAGAACGGAGCAGACAATCGAGGCAATCAGACCGTTGAGCACTCCCAGACCCAACGTGAGCGCAAAAGACGCTGCCCAGACGAAAAACTCATCGCGCTTAACACGGTGCAGCCACTTGGCCTCTTTAAACTCAACCAGTGACCAACCAGCGACGATAATAATGGAGGCTAGCGTGGCGCTCGGCAAGTAGTACAGCGCCCCAGTCATTGTATACAAGGCAAGCACCACAATAAGACACGTGAAGATCGATGCCAACTGCGTGTGGGCGTTCTGCAGGTTCACAGCTGTACGAGACATACCTCCCGTAGGGGGCATAGCCTGGAAGAAACCGCAGACGACGCTGGCAATGCCAATTCCCGTTAGTTCCTGGTCGGTGTTAATATCCTCACCACGTTGAATCGCCAGTCGCTTGGCCATAGCAATACTCGACAAGAAAACCACCACAGATACCGTCGCAGCATGGTAAAAGATAGTTCCGAAGCGATCACCAGGGATCGTGTCTGACGTGAAGCCATACCACGGCACCTTTGGCTCAGGGAAACCACCAGGAATGTCACCTGTCAGTTTGAGGTGCGAGGGGCCCAAAGAGTACCCGACAATGCCACCGAAGATGCAGACTACCAGAGGACCGAGGTCACACACTGTTCGCATGAGAAAGATGGCGAGCAATTGGCCCTTCGTCTTTGACACCTCAACCGTGAGACCATCTTTGCCGGCGACAGCTAGGGACGCCCGCTCTTCTTGTGGGGTGGTTTGAGCGTAGTAGGCCGAGTACTGTTGGTCTGTAAGTGAGAATCCGTGACCTGAGGTCGCATGTGGCTGTAGGAAGCGTTCTTCCTCCTCCGTCTTACCTTTTTCCTTGATGGCGGGTGTTTCTCCTCCTTCGAAGAGTTGCATGAGCACGGGTGACGGGAAAAAGTGCCTCTTGATCATTTTGACGGTGATTAAGTACACGATGGACACAGCAGCTACTGCAAAAGCGTTAAGGTTGGTGTGCTCGACGTTCTTGAAAATCTGGTAAACTTTGACAGGTGGGTACTCTGACGACTTGACTTTAACACCTAAAGCATTGGGGACCTGCGAGAGCATGATAAGTAGGCCACCAGCCGAGATGAAGCCGCCCATAACGGGTCTAGAGAAGAAGTCAGCAATTTGGCTGAGGTTGAGGATGCGTACGAGCAGTAGGATACAACCACTGAGAAAAGCCATAAGGATGCCTGTGGCCACGCGCTCGTCCGGGTCTTCAATGTCTTCGAGCGTGGAGCCTACAAGCAGCGATACCTCAGAGCCGCTGGCCACGGAAAGCACCGTGCTGGAGCCGAAGATGGCGTAGATGAGCGGCGCCGTCGCCGCCGTGTACAGACCGTGGTGTGCCGGCACGTGCATGATGGTTGAGAGCGAGACTTCTTGCGGGATGAGCATCATAGCGACGGTGATACCGGCCACGATGTCGAACTTGAGGTCGCGATGCACGCTATAGTTGGGCAGCCAGCGAAAAATGGGCGCGTAGTGTTGCACTTTCTGCTGCCATGTGGGCTTGGGAAGCGCAAAGCGGTCGCTAACGCGGCGCGGCTGCAACCCGGTCACTGCACTGAGCCACGACATGAGTGAAGAGACTGCGACTTGCGGTGTATAAGGCGAATGCCGGAATGACTCTAACCGCAGCGATTAATGCGCTAATGCGCATGTCTAGTGTTGGTGGCGATGTGCGTGGGAGGGATACGCTACTGCGGTTGGTGAATATCGACCAATGAGAGAGTGTTAAAAGGAGCCGTCAATAGAAAACGGACTGCGACCTTTCATTAGTTGGTGACGGATCTGTATCCGCATTGTACTTTTCTACCCGATCGCCCCAAGTGCTGGCCATTTTGCATAACACTGAATGACCTGCATAATGTATTCCATACACGTAGTATTGTCTTAATAGATACGTAGGTAAGCTAGCTAGACCCTGCGGTGGAAACTAGCTAAGGATATTAATACGAGTAGTGTGGCCACTGCTGTCAACAAATCACCAAAGCGAGATTCGCACGCGAGTCGCCAGACTCCACAACGATGGACCGTATCCGGATAGACTTTAATAATATACGTACTTCGAAGTACATGTAGTAACGAACTAAACGAATCGGATTGGTTAAAATAAATGCTCCGAACCATTCTTCTCACCGGTTTTGAATTATGCGTCGTCATCACTTCCATTCTAGTTACAGCACCACTTATCTGTCGTTATAGAGCAGCACTTTATCTAAAACTCTATTTTGTAGACGTATTTTAAAAGGTTTACGATGCGGGCCCTATTGGTGCTGTGACTCCTTTACAATTGCTGCCTGGAATCCAGACATGATCTAATTTGCCTTCCTGGCGGGTAGCAGTGCTAGAACAGCATTGCACTGTTGGAGATTAAACTTAGTGGTGTACCATGAAATGTTGGTTGGTGGTTTAACTTTGGCTACTCTTGGTTTGCATTCTGACTCCTTTGCGTGACAACCGCTAGCAAGTGCATGTCCAGCGCTTGAAATCTCCAGTAGGGTGTTCCGTGATCCTCTCGAAAAATAATTCTTTTTA
This sequence comes from Phytophthora brassicae, assembly GCA_024679045.1. NCBI lineage: Eukaryota > Oomycota > Peronosporomycetes > Peronosporales > Peronosporaceae > Phytophthora > Phytophthora brassicae. The sequence goes on along the minus strand of JAIKVB010000132.1, from coordinate 19,445 downwards.
GTATTAGCTGCTATATTGCAAATATTGCTGCTCTGGAGTTGGAAACACGGCGTGCAAACATCCTATGTCGCTTCACAATGGTATGTAAACGAGTCATACGAACCTAACTCACCCAGCAGTCATTTCTGGGGAGGCGTTTAAGACGTTGTTTACCTATTAGTGTTTTTTACATAATCTACGGTAAAACTGAATTATGAATTGTTCTACCGCATTCTACCGGTTCTGACGGTAGAACCCGGTAGATTTTTGCTCGATTAGTTTTCCGCCCTACGCAGTATGGGAAGACTACCAGGAGAAGAGCGCGCGTGCGAGTGGTCATTCACGGAATTGCTGTCACTACATGACGTGGGGCTGGGCGAGCGCCACGTGCGGGGGGAGGACGGAGAAACGTACATTGTGCCCTACGCACACTCGATCCAGGGCCGCGATACAGCCCGAATCACCTACAAGGAGCTACGCAAAGTATGTTCGTATCTCGGTGTGCGCTACTACAAGAACCGGTCCAAGGATACGATGACAGAGCTCATCGCGCAGAAGAAACTTAACGGCGAAGTGCCTGAGAGCTATAGGTATGTGAAAATAGCTGAAAAGAAAAAGAAGAAAATATCCAGCGTGGATCCTGATACCGGAGCTGACCAGCTCTTCAGCACCAAACGCCAACGGACCACGCCGGATGATGAGCCCGAAGTGGCTGAGACTACCCCAACCATTGCAAGTGACACATGCACAAACATGTTCCTGCAACCAGTGAGTCCAATTGTGTCGGAGAATCGATCGCTATCGGTAGATTCTGACTCGAGTCAGTCAATGACACATCCAAACCAAGTGGAGATGTCGTTAACAGACCGAACAGACACGTTCACTCTCCTGAGTCATGTCCGGAAGCAGATTCAATGTGTGGAAGCTGAAATCGCAACACACACCCAGAGTGAAGCGGCTCGAAGCTCGACTACCAAGACGCAGCGTCTCACCCATGACTTAGAATTTTACCTGTCGGAACGACAAGCGCTCATGCAGCAACTTAAACACTCCCGGTACCACTAACTACGAAAACAATGACGTTAAGTGCGTTTTCTATTTCCCGCTTCTCATTTAGTTTTCATTTCTGCAGTCCTTGAAGACTTGAAAATGGCGGGAACGCTGAGCCGCTTCTTCGCGTCGGCGTCGTCTGCGGGCGCGTTCGCGAGTATCCGCGCGGATTCGAAGCTATTAGCATCAGCACAGAATCTGTACGACCAGATCCTTCCGTCGGCTGCAGTGTCGACCGCGGACGAACACAACGCGCGCAGCGGAGACAACGAGCCGGACAAGATCTGGGCCTTAGTGGCAGTTGTGGCCACGGGAATGACGCAGGAGATGAAGCACGAGAAAACAAATGACGTAAGCAACGAGGTGAAGTGGCACCTCGTACAGATATTGGCCGAGGCGGGCGTGGGGCTGCAGGAGTTCCTGCTCTACTTCACGAGTCTCTTCAACCGGCTGCTATTGGAACCGGAGCTGCTGGCGGCTACTACGCAGCTTAAAGAGGAGTTCACAATTGCCACGCTGTTGTTCGAGAAGTACCGTGTGCTGTGGGAGAAGCTGACCAAAAGGAAGAAGACGACGGATCCGGAACCAGAGCGTCAAGCGGACGACCAGCTCCACCCCGAGCTTAAGAGCAGGACGAGACAGCGGAAACTGTTTGAAGGCGGTTGGCTCGTGTTTCTACTAGCGAAAAGAACATTAAGTTCGCATTATTCAGGACTGGGACAGCTTTACAATCTACTGTTAGCCACGCTGCATCTCGTTAGTACCAACGCTCAAGCGTCACAAGCGACAGTGGAAGCGGAAGTAGCAGCGGCGTTAAGTGCTATGGGTGGTGCTTTGGGAGATGGCAAGGCGTCACCTATGAAGTCAGGTGCAGGTGTGAGAACAAGTGCTCAGATCCTAGAAGCTTTGTGTGCAGCACCCAAAGTTGATCCGGCCGACGTCTCTCGTGCGTCGGAACACTTGGGACTTGTACTGCAGCACCTTCGGGATGAAAAGATACTGCAGAAAGAAGAGGGAGAACATACAGTGCTGAGTATCGCACTGTTTAGTGACGCAGTGCTTGAAGCGAACGTGGCGCGGCTGTCGGAGCGCTATAATGACGATTATCTGGACAGCTGTGGCAAGTTGGATGAACGTTTCTTTCTAGATGCACGAACTCGACGGACTATTATGGGGATGAACCTCACTGCTCAAACGGACACTGACTCTAGCGCCTCAAACTCATCGTTTCTTTCTAGATGCACGAACTCGACGGACTATTATGGGGATGAACCTCACTGCTCAAACGGACGTATACTCCAGCGCCTCAAACTCATCTACTACTACTCGAAGTGCTGCTCATGGTATACTGTCTCCAATACGTCGCAATATGATGGCACGACGACGAGAAAACGGTAATAATGCAGTTGCCCGAGGAACGATGACACCACCGCGTCATCACCAACAGAACCGCGGGGGAAATTCCCCCATGGTGCATTCGTGGCAGTGGCAAGGCTCTCCTAGTGGAACTCGTTTCCTTCCATCCGGCGTAAGTCCTCGCCCGTCACCAAGTTCTATGCGTACTCCAGTCAGCGCAGCAGTGGAGACGAACAATTGGGTGCGTGAAATATTGTCAAGCACAATGTTAACACCTGCGACTCGGCAACTTCGCGAGTTTTTCTCGGATTGTACAATGGACCCAACCGATCGAATTGCACGTGTTTTGCAGGAACATTCGGAGTTGTTGCTAGCAGCGCGAACGACAAGTCGAGTAACATCAGGCGTGATCCGCACTTCAGCGACATTAGTGGTTGATGATGTTCAAGATAGCAATGGAAATGAAACCGGAAGCGGTCGAAACGCGCAATTCTCCTCCAGCGTCGATGACAGCTTGAAACGCACGCAAAAACTAGCGGTGGTGCTCTTCTACCGTGTGCTGGAGCCACTGCTTCTGTCTGAGCGTGAGCGGCTCCGCAACAACGACTTTTCCAGGCTCCTTAACAACGAGGTCTTTCTTGCAGCGCTATTTGCGTGCAGTGCTGAGGTGGTATTGAAGGCACACTCACTCATTACCATTTCGTACCCGTTCCTGCTCGACCATTTGCATGTCAATGCGTTTCACTTTGTCACGACGAGTGAAAGTTTCGTTAAGTATGCACCGAAGCTTCCTGCCGCGTTAAAGAAACACATGGGCGATGTAAAGAACCGGATTTTGGACTCACGCGCGTGGAGATCCGATTCAGCGCTGTATCAGCTCCTTGCTGGTGCCAATCGCCTCTCAAGCTCAGCTCCTGCTGCGCCACTCTCAGCGTCCCCAAAGATTAGCCTGATGGAACGTATAAATGGTACTGGTGCTGCTACGCCCAGTGGTGCTGCTGGTCATGCTCCAGTTCTTCGTCTCTTTTTCCGTATGGTGCTTTCTCGCGCAGCATCCAGGATTTATCAACTCTGCAACTTGCTGAGCTTGGACTCAACTGACCAAAATCAGATTTGGACTGCTGTAAAGGAGTGTATCACAACGCATCACTATCTACTGAAGGACCGACATCTGGATCTGATTGTGTTGTGCAATATTTATGCGGTGTGTAAAGTTTCGCGCGGTCCGAATGTCTCTCAGGCTGCGGCGACAATGTCATTCAAGCGACTATTGGTGTGTTACAGACAGCTAAACCGTCAGACGCCTACCGGCATGAACACAGCAAGTGGGAGTTCAATTATCACGTCACGGATCGGAGACGGTGTGACTCACAACATTAAACTGGAAAGCGAGCATTCGCGAGGAGATATTATCAAGTTCTACAATCGTTGCTACATTACGCCGATGAAAGTGTTTATTCTTCAATTCCAGTTTCAAGAGTCCCAAATGGCTGCGGCTGACGCTGTCGTTGCTGAGGCATCAGACGTACAACACGTAGCCACCCCAGGCTTCACTCGTAGAGAAGGAGGAGCTATGGGACTAGCAGCATCGACCTCTGATTCTGAAAGTATTGCCCGAGCAGCTTCCGAAGCCGTTCAGAGGCTTCTTCACACTAGCAGCTCGGCCCGTCTGGCCAATGACAGAAGCAGAGTCCCTCCCATCACTCCACCTCGCTCCATTCGTCGTGGTGTGCAATCTTCGCCATTCGTTTCGTCTCCAGCCGTATCTGCACTACAAATGTTCACGTCAGCCGAAGTGCAAATGTTGCCAGTATCGATGCACCAGACGTCTCCAAAGCGCGTCCAATCGTCGAATGTCTTCATGTCTTCATTGCAACAAGTGCGATTAGATCGGCGCTCGGAGATGACGCCACGTTCTCACGCGCTTTACGCATTTGGGGAGAGTCCCGCACGGGTAAGTTTCGTTTGGTTTGGTACTGTTTTGATAGGCCAGAACTTAATTGTGTCATTGTATTTGTGGTTTGTATAGGATTTGGCCCTTATTAACCGCGCAGTGAACGCTGTACCTGCATCGTTGCGGCGCAATTGTGGAGTTCCGCAGCTTGACATGGATAGTGACACGGAGCAAGATGTTGTTAGTGCAAGTCCAAGTGCTCGCAAGAAACAGAAAACATTATCCTAGTTTACCAACTCAAAACTAGGAGCAACTGCTTATGTAGATTATTGCGTAATATGTCATGACATTTTGCAGAAACATGAAACTTTAATTTTGAAAACTCTTGCCAAATATTACAGTTAAAATTCGTGCTCGGGTGTGGCTGAGACTACAGTCAGGTTATTAAGGTCCCATAAGAGATTAAGGCGGTTGTTAACAGGGTTACCGAGGTATGAGACTGCTTTGCCTTGGTCCAGATCAAACACAATGGTTGTAAGTGTCCATCCTGATAGATCACCACGTTCATGCGATAGAGCGTCGTGGAAAACTGGCCATGAACGATCTTCTTGGTCGCCAAGCACTGCAAGTGCCTCATTGACTGTTGTGGGAGGTATCAGCTCACTATAACGATATAGACGATGAAGACTGCTTTGATACGGTGGTTGCTCAACGTCAAGTCGCTGGTATTGATTCGCGTGAAAGAAAGCAGTCACTGAAGTGTCTTCGTTCTTGTATTCGTACACAAGATGGCGATTAAACGAAGCCACTTCGATGTTCCACATACGCTTAGAAGGAATGTCCATGAGCTGGAAATTGTGACCAGCAGCTTGTCCTTCTTGTGTGATGATAGCAATCGCATTCTCTGCGTCTTTTGCAGTAAGAAGATTACGTGAGATAAATCCTCTCCCTAGACCTCCAACGAACATCTCGGACGGCTGAACAACTACCAAAAACAGTGAGTTTTTCCATTTCAATAGAGCTGTTTCCACTACAACACGTACAATTAAGCGAGAACGCGACGCCATTCTCGTTAAAGCCAAACGCGCCCGATGGAAGATCGCCTAGATAAGTGTAAGCAACAAACTTTGGCTCGTCTGCAATACGAGCAATGACAATTGCTGTGCGATTTACATCAACCTCACCGCTGTCTTCGTTGTGGGCTACCACGTGCATATCCCGACTAGTAAGCACGATATCCGAACATCTAAGGACCGGATGTCGCTCTTCAGCAGCGAAGACTTCACGTTGGAAACTCGGTGGGATGGAATTCGAGAACTCCTCGACGATATTTTGAATGAAAATGGTCTCAAATGGCAGGTCACTCCCCTCCGCCATCCCCTGCAGCTCCTCCACGTATTGCTACAATGAAGCAGATTTAGTAGCTTTTAACCTATACAAACCATTCAACACGTACTGGAAACGCAGCTTTGTGCACTATCAGATAGCGATCCAGCAGCTCGCGGCCCGTCGACGTCTGCGCGAACGGCAGCAAAAGCGTCTGCAACTTCGTGTTCAGCCTCATTCGGTCCTGGATTTCGGTACGAAACTGCATCCCCAACTCCCTCCCAAACTCCAAGTGCGAGTCGCCATTGTACTCGAATACTTCGTCCCCACAGACGCCCACAGCGCTCAGCACCACAAGCGCCAGTACCAACAACGTCATTGATATCCAACTGAGACTTTTTGTCAAAACTGAAGTTGGTGATGTGTACGTCCACTTCAACTTTGGACCGGTTAAAACTAACTGAACCGGTTAATACATGTTGCTGTTTGTATGAGCTTTCTAGAAGGTGTCTCTTCGCGAGCCAATCCAACAGTCGCGATCAAATCAGTGTTGAAAATGTCTCGCCAACCATCAGGATCTAAAGGTCGAGCCAGTGAGGAAGCGACTGCCAAGCGTCGACGTCCCCATAGCAAGAAAGTGGCGGCAGCAGCGAAGAAGACGCAGATGAAACGCTCGGTAATTGATTTGACTGAGGAGTCGGAGACGGACAAGAAAAGCAACAGCCACGACAAGAGAATGGAAAACCCAGCGCATTTGGAATCAGACGACTACTTTGAAGTGCTGGTTCTGCCACGGTCCGCCTCAGAAGCAGAAATTAAGCGTGCGTATCGGAAGCTGGCAGTGCAATGGCACCCAGACAAGAACCGCACGAACCCGCGAGCTGAAGAGTTTTTCAAGAAGATTAGCGAGGCTTACGAGGTGCTGGGCGACCCGGAGAAGCGCAAAGCGTACGAAAGTTACGGGAAAGCGGGTATGGGAGGAAACGCAACGGCAAGTCGTGCAGCTGATGAACCATTCGGGTTTCGTACGCGTGGAAGAGGCTTCTCTACGCAACATGCGAGGGATATTTTCGATGCGTTTTTTGGAGGTGCCGACCCTTTTGAATCGTTTTTTGGACGACGTCGTGGCTCGTCTCAGAGACGTGGCGGGTTCGGAGAGGACCCGTTCGAGTCCATGGGTTTTGGAGGAATGGGGATGGACATGCATATGCGTGGCTTAGGACATATAAATGGTATGTCCATGACGGACTCGTTCTTTAGTAGTGGTTTTGGTGACATGGATATGTCATCGGGTGGTGGAGTGTTCTCGACCAGTAAGAGCTCTACTCGTTCTTTAGTAGTGGTTTTGGTGACATGGATATGTCATCGGGTGGTGGAGTGTTCTCGACTAGTAAAAGCTCCTCTTCGTCTACGTTTACGGATCGAAATGGTCATGTAATTATGCAGAAGACAACGACGACGACCGGAGCGGATGGCAGTTCGGAGACTGTGACGGAAGAGTTCAATAATGGGAAGTTAGTGAGCTCTTCATCGACAGCAAAGAGTCGTTTGGCTGCTGCTGGACGGACTCAGCTTGAAGGAACTTCTGGTGGCTCTACCATTCGTAAAAGTTACCAACGTCGTGTGTCCACCAATGCACGTCCGAAGTATTAACGTGAGTAGAGCAAGCACTTTAGACCGCAGCTACTGTAGTAACAAAAGAAGCCTACAGGTAATTGGTAGGAAGTGGCGTCAAGTGCAACGAGGAGCCACGACGATGGTGCGTCAGGACAACACAATATTTACCTCAAGAAAGCAACTTTAGCAAGCACAAAGGCTTGTTAAAAAATTCTAACAAAACTTAGTTTTCGTTAATGAATTTTATCCTGTTGCGAGTTGCTCCTTATGCTTCGTTTCCCGCTGAATCGTCTGCATCAAATGGTGAATAAACTCGACGACACTCGGCGTCCGCGTCTACATCCAAACGTTAGACATTATTTCAACCTCATACAACAATTAATTGCTTGTCGTACCTGGACAAAGAAAGCATGAGCTTGAAATGGAAGCTTGCGAAGCGCTCTACCACTGAATCCTTCTGCCATTTCTGCAGCTTGCAATAACTCTTGTGCCAACTCCATATTGCCACTTCCGTTTTCAGCACTAGGAGAACTTCCCATTTGGTCCACCATTCGCTTTTTTGAAGTTTTTTTCCTTAGTATTTCTTGGTGTGTGAGGAGAGGCTGAGTACTTGGCTGCAGTATTCTTACACGTACTTCCGTTTTCAGCACTAGGAGAACTTCCCATTTGGTCCACCATTCGCTTTTTTGAAGTTTTTCTCCTTAGTATTTCTTGGTGTGTGAGGAGAGGCTGAGTACTTGGCTGCAGTATTCTTACACGATGGAGTTCCTCAACGCAGGTCCGCAATATTTCATACCGCGCATGACAGGACGGAAGCCCAATGTACCTAGCAATCGAATAAAACACTCAGGTCTTGGTTTCATTTATGAGACGCATGCTCAACGTACTGCTTGATATCTGCTCTATCAACGAAAGCCACGTCAATGGCTTCAGTAATGTTCGACGTAGTGAGGATTAAGACATTCGAGTATCGTTTCAAAGAGTCCAACTGCGTCAGGAGGGCATTGACGACACGAATTGCATCTGAAGGTTCCGATCCACTGACAGCTGACTTTCGAGCTGCCGTTAGCGACTCCACCTCATCTTCACACTATGTTAGACATTGCGCAGATCTAGGAATTGTAGTATACGATATAAACGCACCTATTAGAACGCAAATAAATGTTTCCTCGTCTTCCACTAGCTCTTGGATCTGCTTGAACAATTTCATCACCAGCTTTCCACTTTCAGAAAACCACTTGATTCAATACAAACAGCAATGTCGTGAGTATTTTCACCTAGATATGAAACTCATTTCAAGCGAGACGTACCTTGCTGAACAAACTGTGGGCATTGATCTCCAACAGCACAGCATTCGGGTATCTATATACCACAATCTAGTCAGGATAAAACCTGAGAGAAATAACCCAAAACTCTTGCTGTACCCACCTAGAAGAGAGACGAATGCTGAGTTTCTGAGCCAGAGCTTTGCACAAACTCGTTTTTCCGGTACCTGGTGGTCCATGCAACAAGACCACGCGGTTCCACGAAATGATATGTGGGTTCACTTTGGAATCTGAAAACAGCATCGCAGTCATAGCGTAATCCAGTACACTCTGCTTTACTGTAGTATCGAAGATAAGCGAGTCCCAAAGCCCATCAAAACTCTTGGCTGGCAAAATTGTTTGCTGACACGTCGTCACATTCTCTTCGTCATCTGCCGTCTCTTCCGCTGGGTCCTCCTACCCAATATTAATTTTTTTTTAGTTTTTTACTAATAAATAAAAAGTAAAATCGGAAAAATACATATTTGCTTACCTCACTGAGCTTAAAAACATGCACAAATAAATGGGCTTCAGAGCGAGGAACTCCAGCGCCGTGAACTTCTTCACTCTCTTCACCATCAAACTCCGTCACGTCGATACGTTCCACGTGTGCACCCAGTGGAGAGTCTCCAGGTAGTACAACAGAACCTGGAAAATAAAAATATAAATAATAGAGAAATAATACATTTATGCGTAATTTTTGCAGTGCGCACCTTTGGTGAAGAGTGAGCAGGTTGCGCCGAGATGCTCAGCGACGGCTGCACTCACTTGTTCGTAGTCAGCGACGCTCTCCTGTCTCAAACACACTTCCACTATATGTACACAGGTTTTTATTTAGTGGATGGATGTATTGGCCGCACAGCAGCCAACGCACCGTGGACGCGGCGGAATATCTCCATCTTGAGTCTGAAATGACAAGTATAGAATCTGACAAGTTATTGTTATTGAGTGCCTGTAGTAACTTATATTGTAGCCATCTCTTAAAATGGCTACATGTACCTTGCAGTTTTGCAGTAAGACGTTGGTATGGAGCTTACGGACATCAAAAAGAATGACAAACCTACTGGAGATCAGTCAGAAGTCCGACGACTGTCCCTGACGCCGCAGATGAAGCGACGATCGTCCCCCACGCTCAATGCGTTTTCTGACATTGATCTGACCGAGTTATCGCTCCTGGACGTGTTTACCCAAGCAGCAACGAATGTTTTGAGCTCCATCCCAGCGCAACGCTGTATAGTATATATCTATGACAAAACTGCGAATGTGTTGCGGCCTCAGGTCGTCGTGAACTACAATGCTACAGACTCAAACGAGACACCTGAGACCACTTCAAGCAACGAAACTTCACATTTGACAGCAGCTACGACGGATTCCGTGAATAGCGTTGCTAATGTGGAGAACATCGTGTCTAAGCTGCAATTGATCGGTTTTCCTCCTGTTATGGGGATGGTTAGTTCCTGTTTCCTCCAACGATGCTGCATGAGAATGCAAGAACCAATCGCCGTACGATCTAACTGCATGCTTAAACCCTTGATTGTATTGGAAACTCACCATTAATTGTAGCATCGCGCTTTCAATCGAGAATATGACGCACCGAAGGACATGCAGGTCGACTCCATCCTCTGTGCGCCCGTCATCTTGTATCGTCGTGTGGCTGCAGTGATTCAGGTCTGAAAGCTCAACTGTTTAACTCCTTAGACTAACTGTAGTGGTTTTTGTTTGTGCAGCTCATAAATCGCGTAGACTTAACAGTAGATCGAATTGTAGTCGAAGAAACAGAGCGTGCAGCAATACCCCACGACACAAGAAACGAATTCAGTAGCGAAGTTAAACTGCAGCGACCTAAAACAACGAAAGCAATAGTGAAAATCGGGTTTTCGATCAAAGATGAGAAAAAGCTACTGCACTTCGCCACACACGTTGCGGTATGTTAGAATTCAAGTGATTCTCAGTGAGTTTACTAACTATTGACATTTTGCAGCAAGCCATCGAAAGCAATAGTGAAAATCGGGTTTTCGATCAAAGATGAGAAAAAGCTACTGCACTTCGCCACATTCGTTGCGGTATGTTAGAATTCAAGTGATTCGCAGTGAGTTTACTAACTATTGACATTTGGCAGCAAGCCATGGAAACAAATACGAAGACACTGGCAAACGCTAAACGGCGCGAAAGTAAAGCAAAACAGGCTCTGGATTTGCTTAATGCATTGAATGGCCAACGTATCGACAGTACTGAGATGTTAATGCCCACAGAAGTTGTCGAGCACATGAGTCACAATGTAAACATGTGCCCAGCTAACGTTACCAGAATTCCTTCTCAGAAGAAAGTGATAACAGATCAGCTTGGTACTCTGACTGTCATTATGCGTTTACAGGCGATGTTTCGAGGACGTCGTCAGCGTCGAGCTGAGAAGTTTGCAGACGAGTTGGCCAAGTTCGGGCGACCATGTGAACAACAGCGAAATGTGATCGTGAAGCAACGCATGGTTCAAACTCCAGAAAAAGCCAAATCTCGAGTACATGAAAAGCCGAGAAGCCCTCAAGTTAACCACATTGAAAAATCAAGACATTCCCCTAGAGTGCGTGCTAAGAAATTAAAAAAATTATCTCCGTCTCCTACCAAGTTGTCACCGAGAACAAGTTCACCGCCTCAAGTCCACCAAAAGATACCACAATCATCGACTACAGAGCCAACACGAACACAACAACGGAGAAAGAGCGCGAAAACAATCCAAACAGCAGTTCGCCGACATCAAAAGCGACGACTAATCACGAGACAATTGGAAGCTGAAAAGGTATCCAAGGAAATCTCCAGTGCTGTGAAACTGCAGTCATTTATCCGCGGTAATCTTGTACGCAAAAGGCTTCGGCACGTGGTACTCACTCCTCACGTCCCCCACATTGTTTGTTTACGAGTGGCCTCCTCAAGAGCTATTGTATCCAACCAAACGACCCATAACTATCCACGGTCAATGCAGTTGCGATCTCAAACTTGTGTCTACGCAATGCCTGAACGACCAAGCAAAACTCTTCTGTTGCTGCGGCGTAAGTCACAAGAAGAGAGAAATGATCACCAGGAAATGCCAACAAAAGCACCAAAATTCCGTAGTGTTGCTATCGAGTCAAGAAAACTTATCGCCATTCAAAGAGCTGATGATTCTTATCGATTGGTAAAATCTCCTGTGTCCAGATTGAGACCAAACTGGAACCACTTAGTGTCGTCGGTAGTTTACGAGCCGCCGGGGCTTGAACTTTCTCCACCAGGCGTCGAGTTTGCTCGACACCGTCAACCAATCGTCTATCAAGAGCCTGAAAAAATGACTTTACTTCGCATCGCTACAGAGACCAATCAATCCATAACGTTGGACAAGCTGAGCGTTCGGCTTCCAGCTCTTGCCACACAAATTCGACGGGATCAAGCAAAGCGATCACTTTTGTGCTGCTTGTTACCAAGTCAAACGAAGACGCCGACAAGTGAACCGATACCTGTCCGTCCGATTGTTTCTAAGGGTCGCAAACAATTCAACGCAAAACTTCGACAATCTCTGTTGAAAGCTGTAGCTGTAAATGTTGAAGCGAATCTGGTGGATAGAGAGCGATGGGCAGCAAACGAATGACGTGGCAGTTCAAGTTGCAGTTCGCTTGGTGAACAAGCAATACCGGTAGCTTCAATTACTCCGTCTCTCTTGTCGATTAACGTGTTAATCGGTTGTTGAAGTTGCTGTCCAAAGTTACAAGTTTCGGATGCCCAATACATGTAGTAGTACAGTAGTATCTCGTCGTCCCACTCGCTTCCTACACTGCCTGATACAACAAAGCTTCGTGACTCATGCAGTAAGTAAGCGAACTCTCGCCGATTTGGTTAAATCGTCAAGGACAATGAAAAGCGCTGCAAACTCAACATCATAGCAGAACTTAATTAATGAAGCCTATTACCGGTATAGTGTGGCAATTCCTCCGGCTCTTCTCGCAACTTGCGAGGCAACCAGAGCTTCTGGATCCATCTGACAGCACCTGCCACGTGGGATTTGCCTCGATTTGCAGCACACTGTGTCAATACCGGTATACCGGTATCGGTAGTTTTGCTGACAAAAGATGATGGCGGCAATGTGCCAGCTAAAAAAAAGTTCAGAAGGAGGAAACTGGCGCGCACCGCGCGCATTCAATCTGATCCTCGTACTGTGCGGCAAGTCCATAATATCAACTGCTTGCCGGTAGTATCATACCCTTCGAGACTTGGAATCCGACCCCCAAAGGAAAAATGACTGGCCCGAGACAAAAGTCACGCTGCCACGCACTTTGGATACGGTATAATGGTAACTGACACGCATCTGATACAACATCAAACGTGACGAGCCTTCCATCGACATCGATACAGTAAACTGCAGGAGCTACAAAGGGCACATCTGCAACGCCATCGATGAAGTATGCAACAGCCTGCAACAATAATGCAGTTCAAGTCGTGGCGATGTTCCCAGGCGGTATGCGGCCAGCGGAAGTGGCAGCAAACAATTGGTTATTAAGCAGATGAGACTATGGCTGGCGGCACCGGACGTTACTGATTGTACCACCGAATGTGAACTGATCAAACCAGTTTGAATCAAGTGTCCAAAATACCAGCCGTACCCTTTCAAACTCGGTGTCTCATTCATCAGGGTTTCTGAATGAACTGACGCTACCGTCTGAAACCGGTAAATACCGGAGACATAGACGAAGCTGTAGAGAGATTCGAAGAAGGGCAGTCTGCCTTGAAGAGAGAGGAGGGCTTTGTGTTGTTGGGCGCGCAGAAAGCAAAAAGAGCGAGCAGCCAGAGCTCAAAAACTCAAATAGCGAGGTGAGCGACACCCCGGATTGTCTCTTCGTTGGCCGCCTACGACCATCACTCCTCGCTTTTCCGCACGCATCTTCGGCTCACACTAGCCAAATAACCCGCCATGGCGCACATGTTGGAAGCGCGCATGATGTCGCGCAACTCGTCGTCCTCGAGCCTCACAGCCTCCGTGCGTGCCAGCCGCCGCAAGAACTCAGTGAGTGGACCCTCCTCCTCCACCGGCAGCACAGTCGCTAGTACGCCACGCACGCGGCGGCCGTCAATCTCCCGTGGTACGTCCAGTAGCAGCGGGTCAAACACGACAGCCAGTTTTGGGTCTTCTTCGCTGGCCAAAAGCAACGGCTCACGCCCCAAGAGTAACGCTATGTCGACGCCTAACCTCATCGACCTTAAGACCATCACGGCCGAAGAAGTCGAGTGGGAAGGGTATCTGTACAAGCAGCGCAAGATTGTGAAAAGCTGGACGCCGCGTTACATGACGCTACAAAACCGCACCATCTCCGTCTACAAGAGTAAGAATCATGCACTGGCCAAGGAACAACATCGTGGCCGCTGGGTCATTAAACAGATCTTGAGTTCACTACCTTCGGCTGGGTTTGGCGGCTCCAAGCTACGTCCGGAAGAGCTGGGATTCAGTTTTTTGGCGACGAATGGCAACCTCATTCATTTCATTGCAGCTTCAGCTGTAGAGAAGGCCATGTGGATGCACATGATGCAACTTAGTCTTCACAACACCACGGCCAGAGAGGCTTCGCTACTGCAACAGGGCCGTCCACGTGATGTTCCGCCGACGCCCTCGACCACGCGCTCGGTAGACGATGTCGTGTCTATTGAGTCGTCCATTACTGCTCATTTAGCTGAGAAGTTCCTTACCGATTTGGTGCACCTGCTGACGGCGACGTCGCCTGATAATGTCATTGCACGTCTGCCGTCATTCCTGCGCCAGTTGAGCAAGGACGTGGAGCTGCTGTTTGATCTGGAAACGTGCGAGACCACGCAGCCCTCGTGTGTGTTTAAAGGAATTTACCACGGACGTGAAGGGTTTGTGCATTTCGCAGCGCTGTACGCGAGCAAATACGTTTTGGCGACGGACGTGAACGAAAAAGTAATGCAAAAGGCTGACGATGATGACCACCACGCCTTCGCGTACTCAAACCACCGCCTCATGAACACAGTCTCGGGCTCTACTACGGAAGGAAAGTTTGGACTCCAGATGACGTTTACTCCAGCGCGACGTATCTCCCGCGTGGTGCTTTCATTCCGTCAACGCAGTGCATCGACAATGAAGACGCGCCGTGTCACGACGAACCCCATGGTCGTGGCGGAGCACCCTGCTTGCTTCCACCAGTACTGCCTCACGAAGCGTTCGCTGGCGCTATCGTTCTCAGACTTTGATGTGGTGGGTGTTCTTGGCCAAGGAGGTTTTGGTACTGTTGTGCTAGTGCAACGTCACCTTATCCCGGACGAATACTTCGCTATCAAGATCATTGACAAACAGTCTGGAGCTGAGAGTGCGCTAAAGGAGCGACGAATCTTGTCCGGCGTCCGCCACCCGTTCCTTACGTGTTTGCGTTTTGCATTCCAGACGCAAACGAAGCTGTACCTCGGTATGGATTACTACAAGGGCGGAAACCTGTATTTGCATATGCATTCCTCCAAGATGGACCCCAATGTGTCGACGAGCAGCGGTCGTCGTTTCTCAGTGGAGCGTTCGCGCTTCTACGCGGCAGAATTAGCTATTGCGCTCTCGTACTTGCATGCGCACGGTATCATCTACCGTGATCTGAAGCCTGACAATATCATGCTTGACAAGACGGGCAACATTCGCCTTGTGGATTTCGGTATCTCAAAGCAGCTACGTCTTGAAGGGGAACCTGGAAGCCACAACTACTCTCAGGCAGGAACTCTGGCCGGTTCGCCTGCCTACATTGCGCCTGAGCAACTGCTTACCCAAAAGCCGCAGTATGGCATGGAAGCGGATTGGTGGAGCTATGGTGTTTTGCTGTACGAAATGCTGACTGGTAGCACTCCGTTCTTTGACCCAAATATCTCGCAGATGTACAAGAAGATTCAGACTGCGGAAGTGAAGTACGAGAGGTATCCTCCGATCGACGAGGAAGCTATTGACCTGCTGCAAAAGCTTCTCGTTCGTGATCCTGCTGATCGTATTGATATTTTCGGTGTGCGTTCACACCCATTCTTTGCAAGTATTAACTGGGAACAGCTGGAGCTTAAGGAAGTGGAACCGCCTTTCATTCCTCCAACTCAGGAGCTGATGCAAAACGTGCACGAACACTTCCGCAACATGAATATCGACGAAACAATCGGCGACAGTCGCAAGGTTGTCAACGGAAAGAAATCATCGACCGTGGCGAATGCCAGTGATGAATCGCACTTTGACGAGTTCAGTTTTGCCTATGATACGACTCGCGATACGTTCGATGACCTTTCGATGGCAGACGAAGGGTGGTTGGTGCGACAGCTGAAGGAAGGCGCAGCAATGCGTGGCCGATTGAACGCCAGTGATACCGATCCGGTGGCGGATGAAATGGGCAGTGAGGACGAGATCTCGCACCCCATTCTGAACGGCCAGGACAGTAGCGAAAGCGATGAGCCAGAAGTCGAAGTTACCAACATCTAAGGAGAGCGCTGTCGCTCTAAGGTGATTGATTGCTGAGCGTGAAGAGCACGATGTCTGTTGTGTTTGAAACAAAATTGAGTGAACAAACGAGCAGCCCGACAATGTATACACCGGAGAAAAAGTCGGCCAAGGGTCTTAAGCCGCAGCACATTAGATATCGAAAATATTTTGTTCCACAGCACCCAGATAGTTGCCTACTGCCATGCTTGCCAGGGTTCTATTAACCGGTATTTTGCAGGATATCTTCCATCCAAGGTCACACAAACCGAGTTCAAGTGCAATTTGCTCATAACAAATGTTGCTAAGTGCACTGTTTTGAGCTGTTTAAACAGTTCTGATGTCTTCGATTTTGGCAGGAGTTTCCGCTGCTGTGGCAATTAGTTGCTGGTACTGATCCCAGTTGTGGTGTAAGATGCAACGTTGTTCCGCTCGTTCGTCAGCATCGGCAATCCAAGCAGCTTCTTGTTGCTCTGTAAACCGCAAAAATGACGTCCCCAGAGCTCGAGAAGGAGGCGGTTGCTGGCCAAGATACATTCGCGCAAGTAGTGACGCCGCTGGATGAGCCTGCTGGCCAACATCTCGGAACCACTTCAAGATGTTCACATGGTGATACAATTTGAGCAAATTGTATTGGCCCTTGTCGAACAAATCCGATCCCTCAGTTGCAATCGTGTCCCAGGCAACGTATACTTGTTGCCACTCACGCCAAGCACGAGCTTCATCGTCAGCCACTTCATCACTCGAACGTCTTCCATTCCCTGTAGTCGGAGCAGCAGGCGGCTGGTTCTTTGGCCCATCAACCATAAGAAGTGCACTGAATACGTCATCATCATCGTCCACGTCCTCCTCATCGCCCTCTGAATTAGGATTTCCACTTACCTGCTCATTAGCAAATAAACGGAAAATAACGCGATGTTCTTCGCGTAAATCATCGTGCGCGCGGCGGAAAGCACGTTTATCCGTCACAATATCACCAGCTTTCGAGCTGATGCGTGGATCCAGCAGCATGGCCTTAATTTCACTGTCCATATCGGTGGGAGTGGATGGACTCGCAAAACGCTGGGCAATAAACTGGCGGATTTGAGTGATACACTCTCGACCAGTCGGAGAAAATGCGTCCACGAGCTTGGCCTTACGCCGTGCGGTACGTTTGGCAGCTGACGATCCAATAGGATGATCAGTTTCTAACAACAGACACTTGAGACTGACGGCGTTGGTAGTAACTGAAAGCAGACGTCTGAATAACAGAGCGTACGAAGGAGCGACTGCTCCTGAACGTGGAGCAAGACGCTCCTCGAGACGAAATTGCCCCAACTGGTTAATTATCGCCTCGATCTCCGCTGCAGTACTCCAGTCATCCTCAGTCAGCTGCACCCATGCTGTCTCCAGCTCTGGATTAGTTACCGTGGGTCTCGCAGACGATTGAAAGTACGTCCAGTAAGCGGGGTATCGCGTGCAACTAGTTCGCAAGAGCTCTGCCACAGCACCAATGGATGTCGAATTGGAAGCTGCTAGTTCGTCAACGGATGTAGCCAAATGGAATGGCACGGCCACAACAGGCGAGGCACTGACCTCGGCAAGAAACTTGGCACGATCAGGTACTTCGAAATACTTAGCAAGTTCTTGGAGCAATCGCAATACTCGACGTACGTTCGTCTCGCCGCTGATAGAGTTAGCATTGCCAATACCCAGAGTTCTTGGAGCAATCGCAATACTCGACGTACGTTCGTCTCGCCGCTGATAGAGTTAGCATTGCTAATCCCCATCGCGTCAACCACACAGGAACGCAACGTACGCGTCAAAAAATCTTCGTGGTCGTCAGTAGATGCCTCATAATCACCAAGTGGTGACGGCGAGTGAGCTTCTGTTCCCACACGAAAGCGGACGTAGTTCGTGATTCCACTGCTATAGGTCTCTGAAATCGTCTGGGCCACTAGTCGGTCGACTTGCTGACTCCATGAACGTGGAACTTCTTTCGCTGCTAGCACCAGGTCCACTTTCCGCCATTGCGAATCAATGAAGCCAACAGCTACACTCAGAAACATTTTCTCCTGACTCGATACCCCTCCTTCAGTAGTAGTACCAGTAATTGGGCGGAGCTCGTGGCGAAGCGACAGAAACGGCAGATTCATGACAGCTTCGGACTCTGCAGCCAAGTACGATACCAAGAAATTGCCAAATTGGGCAAATTCGTCCCGTACATAAGCATTTAAGCTCGCTGTCGTCGGTAGAGTGGAAGCTGCAGACGGCGCGAGTTTCAGTAGGCGACGAAGGGTCTCGTTTTGCAACACTGAGGCCGGTAAACCTGACGATACGAGCCAGTTCTTCACTAACTCGGCGGTTTTCCCATTAAGATGTTTCCGTCCTGCTATAGGAGTACTTGGGGTCTTGTTCCGAGCCATAGCCACAACGTCCGTACGTTCGCTCTTCATCACCTGTTTGAGTAGTTCCTCCTGTTTTATTGTCTTGGTCTTGGGTATACTCTTCGCTTTCTTCATCTTGGGTTGGATGTCTCCATTAGCCGCTGCTTTCTCTTCGAGTGCCATCCTCTTGCGTTGCTTGTAGTCGGCGATTGCCACGAACTCTTGCGGATGTACCCGTTGCACGTGCGACACAGCGTTCGTGGACATCCGTTGACGCATTAGAGCGTTGTGCCACGCCGCTTTGGAACTGCGGGACGGCGACTCGGAAGAGCATAGGACGCAGATGTGAGTGTACGGTCTGCCAGGTCTCTTCGGGTCGTCGATGGGGGTTTCCAACTGGTGGATGTACTGCCAAACTGGCAGGTCGGTTTGCGGTTTGTGCGCCACAGACTCGGGGATACCGTTCTTGTCTGTTGGCAGCCCAGCGTATGGATCCTCGGCTGAAGCGTTCATGATTAGCGAGTAGTATTTGGCGCGTTAACAGGAAAAGTGATATGAGGGGGGGGATTTCTTTGTATGTTGACTTGGTTTTGGTATGGGTTTAGATTTGACTGGTACGGGTAGTATTTTCATAACAATGGGTAAATATATGTAAATATTATACTATCTATTTCTGCTACAAGTTATTAAAAGTCTTATTAAATTTAGCGCAATTGCTACAGTACTTGTACACAGGCAAAACTCATTCATTCACCACATAAACATTGTAGTAATTCGCATATCTCGGCACGGCAATCCTCCGGAGTTACTTCCAATGCGCCTTCAACACTTCGCAGTGCAGCTGCAGCAGCCTTTCGCTTGACTACGTTACATTTGCCATGTTTCTCTTGATTCCCATCCATTTGTCGAGATCTTTTCGACCCACGAGCAAGTCGAAGCTCTTCTAAATCTTGAGCAGAGAAATCTGTCCACCGTTTAATCTCAAAAAGTTGGTTTTCATCTGGAACTTCATTCGTCAAAGGGTTTTCAAGCTCAGGAAACTGAGAAACAGAAGACTTTGACATACTGGAAGGTCGACAGAATAC